>JAANSO010001953.1:0-14943 GCA_036507315.1 Lepidocyrtus fimetarius | reverse complement strand
AACTTTTTACGGATGCAGTGTCCCAATCCTTTTTTACAGTTTTGAAAACATTGGGGGCGCTGGTGGAGGTGGATGGTTTGGCTGTTGAAGTGGCAGGTTTAACATTCAATTGTAACGATAGCTTATCTTCTTCATTTTCTCTCACTAATTCTGTGTACTTTGGTTCTTTAATATTTCCTTCTTTATTGGCACGTTCGACCTGCAGTTTAAAATTCAATTTATTAGTAGATGCTGCAGATTAGTTTAGAATGGTGGCAAAATTAGTCTTTTTGAGCTAACTAGATAAAAAAATACCTGTTTCTGGATAAACTCCAACGTCCTTTCTTCGTCATCTTTGTCCATTTTTTCTTTCTTTGCCAACGCCTGTTGCCGTGCAATTGTATCCGGGTCTCTATATAAAATAACGGTTACGATTAATTTTCGGACTTGTGTACCCTCCCTGTCCAGCCCAATTTGTATTATTTAATTAAAATACAAAAATTACCTGTCAATGTAAGTTACAAACCAGCCCTTTTCAGTTTCATCAACAGTGCAAATCCCTTCTCGCCCAAGAAATTTAACAAATTCAGTCAATGTATGCCAACGTGTGGCATTCATGTGAAGATGATCCTTGTCCGCGATGTATTCTTGATATATCTAAAAAGTAATATGCATACTATAAATCTTGAACATTTCAATGGAACAGATTGAAATAATTTGGCTAGTTTAGCAACCAGATTAGAGTGGACCCGTTTGGTTCCAAATCGCCTGCGAAGGAGTTCCACATATCCGTCTTTGAATTCCCTGTAAACCAAAAAAACAGAATTGAAATAACTTTCATTTAAAAGTAGACAAGTAAATATAAAAATTGCAATCAGTACTTTGAATAATCATCCAAGAATTTATGAGGGTTATCAGCAAACAATAACAACTGCCGCTGATGACTTTCAGACGTTGTATGACATTTAAAACCGTTCTCATCCCGACACTGTTTTTCACACATTTGACAATACCATCGCAATTTTTGAAGACCTTTCGCCTTCATCTTATTCGCCAAATACTTTGGCGTTCCCTTCTCCGCCTTCGGCATTTTGATTTTGTTAATTTAACACAAACCTTAATTAATTAATCAGTTAAATGCACAATTCACCGTCCAATACTCTCTTTAATAATTTATGTTGGTCTCAGCACTAATTCTGTATTCAAAGGATCCACAGTTAAATCTTCTTAAAAGTAATTAGTTTAAATCTTCTTGATTAAAAAATCTAATTAGTAATTAAATTAAATTTTTAAACTCAATTTTTTGGCTTTCTTGTGAATTTTGTTTCATTCGATCAGCTGTTGTGATGCTTCTGTTTTGGTGGCAAAAGTGCATTTACTATACTCATGTATACAAATCGAATGTGCAAAATCACGCAGAAATGAGTTGAGTTCTCTTTGTTCAGTTTTTCCATAAATGCTTGCAAAAAGTTTGCAAAAAGATAATTGCCCTGATTAATTCATAATTAGTTCATTAATTAAAATTATTTTGCAGTATGCTTACTAATGCGAAAGGCGATGTGTTTATGAAATGACGTTATATGAATGATTCTGAGAGTTTAAATTCACAACAATTAAATAATTTATTTAAAAAATTAACTGTATTGAAGAAAATACAGTTGGTTCTGTCATTTTATTTAATTATTTATACATAATACAATAAAAATGTTCTTTCCGAAAGCACTCATTGCAGGTTGGAACGTTTCCAAAGAACAATTCGTATCATTGAAACATTCGCTTTGGAAAGTTTAATAAACTATGAAATGTAATACAATCGACATTTAAACTATAATTAGTGTTTAATTAATAGTGGTATGTATTTAGTTAAAACTATTTAGCAAATTGTATAGTTTGAGAGTATATCTACACATTTTACCATCACACCGGGTATTCCAAATTTTTAGCATGCCCTTTTAAACTCGCTTTTAAGGATTTGCTGTGATAATTTTAATTTAGGCTTTTCCAGGTTCCCAACAGTTCATGATTTAGCACTTTTGTTGAGTAATTACAATTTTAATTATCATTTAAAACTAAACGTTGTAATAAGCTGAAAGTGTTTAGGTTTAGGTTTGTTGTAGAATTATGTACAAAGGAATTATTTCGTTGTGTAAGCATAGAATAAATACTTTAAGTAAAATAATATCAGTTGCGTAACTTTTTCCAATTAAAAATAATTATCTGAACCGGTGATCATCAATGAATTAAGTGACTTTTAAATTCAAAGGTGGAAGCGATTGGTGTAAACTGATTAGACATTTTTGCAGTATCATAATCTGAACAAATTGATTAAACTGGCTGAAAAACTAATTGATTTCAATCTGAAAAAGTCATACGTTCCTTCTATAGTTATTTTTAATATTCGCTACAAAAAAGCAAATTAGTTGCTACCTATCACAATTATTTATCTCATGGAGCTATAGGTTATAGCATTAACCGTTCGTAAACCTATTTAATAATGAGTCAAAATGGTTGAATATATTATAATATATAAATGGTTCTGTAGTGTATATCTAATTTTTAAGTTTTTAATCTTCATGTAATGAAATCAAGGGGTATAGCGTCTGCGTTACTTGCGCATCAGCTAATGGAATGTCCTTATCACCCCATCCCCATGGACCCGAGTGGCTCATTCCCATACTACTAGCTAAATTGTCAATATTTGCAGATAAATCCAAATCCTTCTGATTTCTCCATGAGCCATCACCTAGTCCTCCTTACACGGTCCCGCACCATTTTATCAGAAACAGTTTTAAGATCATAGGCCCATCCAATCCAAGCCATGAAGTCAATGAAGGCCGTGGTAAAGTTGTATTTGTAGCGACCGAGTTCGGCAGTTTTGTAATCCCAGGGGAATACATGATGATAGTTATGCCATCCTTCTCCGATTGCAAAGATTGCGACAGCCTTGTTTTCTGCCGGATTGATATTTCTGCAAGAGCAAGTAAAAATCGTGATATTATGATGCAATAGTTTACTTTCCCATGAGGGAAATTTGCTGATTTTGCTGTAATTAATTTAAAGTTCTTACTCATCGTATGGCTTGTCTCCCCATAAATGAGCTTGCACTGTTCACCAACCAAGTACAGTGAAGGTTAAAGCAATATCGGAATTGCGCAGCAAAGCACCAAGCGGTGATTATATCTTGTCCCCAGAAGTACCATGGAACAAACGCAGGGATAAAAAAGCTTATTGTCAAGACCAATGGGGTGTAATATCTATATTGAAAAAGATTAATCAGAATTACAACCTTTGCTCTATTTTACAATATCATTATTACATCAAGCTCGAAAACGTTTTCAAACAATTTAAATTCATATAGTTATTTAACTTACTTCTTTTGATAACATAACTATGGGATCAGCTTCCAGGTCAGACATGTCAATTCCCTTTCCTTTCTCCTTGATTGCTGGGTGCTTCCTGCAAAGAAGCCATCCCATATGAGCGAAAAAGAATCCTCGTTTGGCATTGTGGGGGTCAGCAACTGTTTCACTAAACTTGTGGTGGACACGATGGTCTCTAGTCCATTCATGAATACTGTTCTGTAATTCAAAATAGACAAAATTTTAATTTAGGTAGGTTTGCTTATGGTTGTTGCATATATGTTTTAAACGTTTCAGTTTGGAAATTTACCTGGAAAGAAACGGTTTGCATAAAAACAAGGAGTAAGTGGAGTGGTTAACTTTGCTTTGTAAGATTTATGGGACCAGTATCTATGTGCCCCAGCTGTGATTCCAAGAGCTCCACACATGTGCATAAGAACGGCTAAAAGTAAGCAAATTAACAATTATAAATTAGGAAAGGCTTTTAAAATAACTACATAGCATCAAACATTGTGTAAAACTTACTCCAAAGGAAAGTTTGCCACAGTACACGACCGGTTAGAAGACAATAAAGTCCAACGGCTGCGGCAATATGAAGGTAGGCAAATAAGTATACATTTCTCCACACAATTTCTACAGTGCTCGGAATGTCCATGACATCAATCTCTTCGGTTTTCTCATTTTCTTTAGGTACTGCTGTAGCTTTTCTTTCAGTCAAGGTATTTGAGTCTTTTCCTTCCGTTTGGGTGGGTTGAGTTCTTTCAGTGGTGGTGGTAGTGGAAGAGATGGGAGATGAAGATAATTTATTTTCAATAACATCCTCCTTTTCCGGTTCTGGGGTTACTGCCCGAGCCGGTTCAGGGGTTGATGGGAAAATTTGTTCAGTTATGATGGGATCCTGATGTGACATCCCTTCTTCCGTTGAAATCTGGCTTCTACCCATGATTTCCGTAGATCCGTCTGGACTCGGGGGCATTCAGTTATTATATGAAGTAAATTCTGCAATCAAGTGGAATGGATTAATTATTTATTTCTCATAATAAATTACGATTTTTTAAAATTGTCTAATTATTATTTGGATTGTTTGTGGATTTATGCGAGCTGTCTAACTAGTTCTTTATGTTTTTATGAAATGGCATTTATTCCCACGAGCTACTCGGTTAAATAGCATGGTAATTTAAAAAGCAATTGGAATTTCCATAGTTGAAGAAGAGCACCTGCAACTATTAGCATTACAGGACTTTCCTTGTTATACTCAAGTTTGGTTAATCCAATGAACATAATCATATTTAAATTGATTGATTTCATGCGATGTTTGTTATGATTGGATCCAATTGCAAACTTAATGCTTCGCTTATACGGCTTCGCAATTAGTTTTATTATATCTTGACGGGGGAAATACGAGCCGTATCAATCAATCAATCCATTATATTAAACATGTGCAAAAACTTAAACAGTTAGAAACAATTTAGCAGATAATACAAAAATACCACCAATGTGCACGTAGCTTTTTATTCCGTTTTTGCAAATTCAAAATTATAAGGAGAAACTAGTTTGTCATTGTATGTTGAAAGAAGATTTAGCGGCTTGCCATAATATACAATAAAATAGAATGCTTAGATTGGCAAGGGCGTTCTCCCTGATTCTCCCTCACATTTCATCGTAGTTCTTAAAAGTCCTGTGACGCCTGCATGATCGAATGGTGCTGACGATGTCACGATCCCGACACGATTTTCATACTCATCAGTATAAAATTATGCACGATATCAGAGAGTGAATTAACTACTCTGAGGTTTATTATTCGATTTCATAATATTTGATGAAAGATTACATTTGTTGAGTAGAAAGGAAAAGTTCTCTGATGTAAGTTTTTAAAACTTATGTAAGAAAAGAGGAAAATATGCCCGGTTTTATTATTAGATATACCTTTCTTTCATCTCAACCGATATTCATAACTGACCGTTCTCCTTTTATTTCCCACTCCCTGCCAACAACGCAACACTACATACAACTTGTTCATTTCCTTTTATCGCTTATATAAAAATGGCATTATTTTCTGCTGCGAAAATCACGAGTACAAAGTGTGATTCCTCTGTCTACATCAACTGCAATAAAATTCTGGGTGAGGACGGGAACAAGTCGGGAAGTAGTCGGGAGACATTGTTTCTTGCAAAATAATATTTTTACATTTTTAATACTTCCTCACGAATTCCAGTTTTAAAAAAGTAGTTCCTCTACTTAAAGTACATTTTATCACTTAAATAAATTAAAACTAATCATGCTTTTAGAGCGTGCTTTAGTGTAAAAAGTAATCTTGGTGTTGATTGTTTCAACTATAAAATAGGAAACTATGTTTCAATGTTTCTAATATAAAGTTAATATGAATATATATAATTACTTTAATTTACTTTTATACAAAAATATGTAGCCGCCAAGTTTTCTGCTGGAGGAAATGAATTTCGCAATTTTGATATAAAGCATATATCAGTGGGAATAATTTCAATAGAGACATGCATGACAAAGATAAAGTATTTCAACTATTCATATTGTGGGAAAATATTTCTAAAAAGTAAATTAAAAACTTTCTTTAAAGGAAATTGAAAGAAGCTACTACAACCGCTGCTATTATTACTACTACCGACGTAATATTTTACGTAATGTAGGGAATACCGACTCTATATGGGGCATTCAGCAACATCAATTCAAATACATTTGACCTAAGAAAGGTTAATGTCAGGTAAAAAGTGAACTGAAATCATTTCTACAATGGAGAAATTGTAATTATAGTACAGGGTTATTACAAGAGTTAAAATTTCATTTCTCCTTCAAACAACGAGCAATTATCATTAAGCCTAGAAAAGCATACAACCGTTTAATGATGACTTTTGGTCTCTCTGGTCAGTTTTGCAAAATGGTTTTGCAAGTTCCTGTGGATGTGGTGAAATATATTCACCAAAGGAGATTATACAGATATGTAAAAAAGAGAAGTGGTTGTTTCATGATCAGTTGTAAATGAAGTCGTCTAGTGGTCTACCGGTGGATTACTTGTTCACGTTGCTCCTGCTTCATAACCAGCAACAGCAGAGGCAGCTCTATTTCTTCTACCTCAGATTTTTGCTAATACCTAAACCTAATATGCCTAATACCTCTTGAGTTCCTCACTTGTTCAACAACTATAGTTTCATGAGGCTGCTTGAGTTATATAATGTTGGATGTGGTTGGGGAAACGGAACGTGATGAGCTGATATCGTATGATCCTAACTCTCCACCAATATAGTAAAGGAGTGCATCATACGAGGACTTTCAAACATTCTTTCTGTCGATGTCTAGGCCAGGGCTAGAAAGTTTAAGCAACGTGGACAAATATAATACGTTGGACCGAATTTTTTTCAACGCTTCTCCTTCTTTGGCTTCCTTTTCCCTAAAAACTGCATGTCCTCATCAACAATGTTATACATCTGGCTTTTTTGCAATAGTTGCATTAGCTCTTGGATTGGTCCATTCTTTCTATTCTTTAGCATGTCATTGAGGAATCTGGTGATTTTAACTTTTCTCCCTAATGTAGTCAGGCTACATAAAATCCTTAAGCTAATTAAACATTTATACAATGTTTCAATAGTTTCCCTATCCTCTTCCAAAAGATTACTTTTTATACTGTATCTAATCTACTTCCTACCGCATCTATGTAAATAGGTACGATAACGAGTTTATCCAGCAGCCGTATCATCTCATATCACACATCAACTGCAAGTCGCGTGTCTAGTTTGAATGAAACTCTTTGTGACTAATAACAAGATTTTTTTTGCAAATCTCGCTACTATTGCTGCCAAACTCATCATGTTAACTGTGGGTGTTACTGATGGTCTTACCATCAACGTTGTTGCTGCAGCTTGAAACAGAGCTCCATGAGCTTCGTGCATGATATACTTATAAAAAGTTCATCTTTATATTAACTCTAGTGATCAGACCATAGACAACGGCTACAGATGAAATTGCATCGCACATGTGGATTCTGTATGATAAGCTAACACTGTACGTACAAAAACTACGTCACGTTTTATATAAGTATTACAGTAGATCCAAATGCTTTGCACTTTTTTGCTCTGGTTAAATGAAAGTGAAGATATGTCAATTCTCACTCTTTCTGAAGTTTCATGAAAAGATCAAGTTTGCTGAATGAATGAAAATAATAGCTACTTTGTCAGATGTCAAATCTCTTCCATTCTTATGCACTGGTTAATCAAGTTGTAATTTGTGGTTAATAAACAATCCTACTCTGAATGTGTTTTAATCTAAAAACTGTACCAAACTGTCCTACTATGCAGAGTTTCGGTGTGCATGAAATTGAATTCTTAAAATCCGTAGTATTATGCTTCTTTAATAATGCAAGTCTCATTTAGAAACACTCAGGGGAAATTAAAAATATTATTAAACTCCAGCTTTGAAAACATAAATTTTCCTCTATTTAATAACAACAATTCTTACGTTACTTTTCAACTAATAATTCCAGGTAAAAAATAATGCTAAATCTTCCAAAACTCAATGAATTTTTCAGTGAGTATCCTCATTTTGTTTGAAACGTGCTGCATGCAATCACCTAAATGAGCTTTTTGTATAGGAAAATTCTTGTATATTTCTTCTCTTAACAAACTAAAAAGTGTGTATACCACACAAGCTCATTCACGAGTGGTTCGATATCATCATCATTTAATTTCTTTTCCGAACAAAAATTTTCCCAAGGACATGAAGAAACTTATAAAGGAGAGGAAATAAAAGTCCAAGCCCTCCTACTATAATAATGCATCACATCATCAATGAAAAATATAATATGGAAATAACCTTGGAAGGCAATATTTTCTATTTGGAGCAAAAACCTTTTAACCGAATCTTCACGGATTGTTAAAATAGGTGTCTAATGCCTCCGTAGGGGTTATCATGATCCTCCATCATCCCCATAAAACGTGGATGTTTTCCCCATAAAAGTTTACGTCTATCATCATTATGTCTTTGATGCTAACTCACATGTAAAAAATTGCTTACTCTCTTCTCCTTTTTATGGCTCCTGTCAAATTATGGAAGACAGCTTTATGCAATTTTAAGAAAGATTGTTGAGTTCTCTTAAGTAAATAAAGATGAAATAAAGGATGGAGCCAGTTTGCAAAATTGGAATGGAAATAGGATTTCTCCACTAACTACCTAAACTTGGATCGATTTTTATATATGTTTTTACACTTTGCTAAATTTCTTTATAGAAGCCTTATAAAAATGCGTGTAGGTTGGTTTACTCCCTAGTTATAGAGAAAGTGCATATCTAACTATTGCAAAAAAGTTGAATGACAATGCCTTGTCAGAAGTTAAAAAGCAGAATTGCTTATCCTTCCGTTCACCTTTCTCTATATTAAAGTGAATTACGAATGATATAATGAAAGATAAGGGAGAAAAAGAAGGTACTTACATGCTTTGTCCTTGAGACAGAGAGGAGCACAAAAAGAGGCACAAGGGCCGATCAATAAACAGCCGGAGATGACGGTTGTGATCCGAAACCCCAAAAAGGAGTCTATGTTCGCTTTGCAAAAATGCAAAAACGTGACAAAGTCTCTCAGAAACTTTCTACCAGAAGTTTCTGAACTTTGATTGTTGGAATTTATTTATCACTATCAACTAACACATAAAAAGTTTACAGTGGAACTGCACCTTTAAAAATTTTGATTTTAGAATAGTATTTTCACAGCGCGCAGAGGAAACTGCACGGAAACGTAAAAAACGTTCAAATCAGGTATTGACAGTAAACCCAAGATGAAAAGTAACACTAATTTTAAGTTTGACTATAAAAAGAAAATCAAAGCAATAAAAATTATGTTCGCTTTGCAAAAATGCAAAAACGTGACAAAGTCTCTCAGAAACTTTCTACCAGAAGTTTCTGAACTTTGATTGTTGGAATTTATTTATCACTATCAACTAACGCATAAAAAGTTTACAGTGGAACTGCACCTTTAAAAATTTTGATTTTAGAATAGTACTTTCACAGCGCGCAAAGGAAACTGCACAGAAACGTAAAAACGTTCAAATCAGGTATTGACAGTAAACCCAAGATGAAAAGTAACACTAATTTTAAGTTTGACTATAAAAAGAAAATTAAAGCAATAAAAAATAGAGCTTTTATTTGTCTAGTAAATGACTTTTGTCTCTCTTTGGTAAATTGGGATAGCTTTTTCCTACTACTCTTTCTCTATTTCTCGCTGGAAGTGAGCGGAATAAGAGGAAATGCTCTACTGGTTGGCATGTGCTTGCAAACACTGGGTTATATATAGAAGGAGAGGAAAGCGTGGATGCCTACGGACAGAGCTCAAGAACTGTTGCTGTTTTAATCTTACCAAGAGCTTTTTCTATAACGAGTTTCACTCACTCACTGACTAATGCAATTCCTATTACTCACCGCTCACAAACCACTTCGGTACAGAGTTCAGTTTGCAAACTTTTGCCTTTATCTAAATTGCGCTATAACTACAGTAGCAGAAAGGAAAAGTCTCCCCATACAAAGATTTTGCTAAGCTTACGTGTGTTTAGATAAAACAGCATCCAGTTGTATGAATAGAGCTGTGGCTAGTTCTTTCGCAATTGCAATGCTGGTGACAAGACAAAACACTTCTTCTCTACATGCATTGTCTAATCAAAAAATCGGGGTAATCTAAATCCATGTCCACCTCCAGAATTATCCAGTTACAATACTCCTGTAGTAGTCCAAAGTTTAGACCTATGTTTAACAATAATGCAGGAATACCGGTCTTTTAAAAATATTATGTAAAATGCGTATCAAGTGCAAGTAAAGGGCATTCCCATAATAATGGTTACAGTATCCGTACTATAGTAGCAAGGTATAGCGTTATGATGATATCTGATTAAGATCAATGATTAAGTGGACGGAGTGTTTGGATTAACCCATAAACAAGCACCTACTTGAATTTTTTGCACCTTGGCCCGTGCTTAAACCTGAACTATGATGTCAATTTGTCGCAGTGTATATTACAGTTTTCAGCTTTTTGTAAACAACAATAGTATAAAGTCCATTTGCAAATAATTTATTTTTAGCCAAAATGGACTTTTGTTTTAATTATGCGAATGGACTATTCGTCATGTTTCTTTTACTATTTTTTCATTTGAATTCAAACAAATGAAAGAGCAAAGTTTACAGCCTATTCCACGTATTTTTTAAATATTTTAATTTAACAAAAAGTAAAGTACAAGGTCCACTTTGGAGGCAATTCGGAAATTAGTATTTTATTGTTCTTTGCCTCCTTTTATGCACTTCATGTACAAATACAAACGCAGGGCATACAAACAAATGCTTTCAAAAGCTATCATAAAAATCTTTTTATTTTTTAATAAACAAAAAATCATTAGAAACAAAGATTCCAGAATATAAATGTATAAAAATTTTGAGATAAAGAAAGCATTGGTTTATATGCACGCGAATCTGACTTTCTTTAATCAAATCATAAGCAAAACTTATTGCAATTATTATTATTATTATTAAAACTGATCCATAAACTTAATTAATCATGTAGTTAATAACAAGCCCAAGTAGAACTTCAGATTGAATGAATCATCGTTTTGAACACGAGTAGAAACTATGTTAGGGACGGTTTAGACTTCGTACTAACAATATTTTGCATGCAAAGGAAGTCTCTTATGAGAATGGAAGTATTCTGAAATACACGTGGATTAGGCTGAGAGCATGACATGACCGAAGTTGATGACGGAGGAGGCACTGAATTAATTGGTTGAAATAAACGAAGGGTTAATGATTGTCTGCAACCTACATTGCTGATTAAGTCACTTGGAATAAAATAAGACGCAAAATGATAATTGACTAATAGTTACTGGGGTAAGCGTTTTAAAATTCAAATGTATTCTCTTTACAGCTTATGGCTAATTGGGTATTAGCCCGATAAATAATAATGTAAAATTAATGAGCCTGTAGCAATACTGCGTGATAATTAAAATTGCCAACTGTTTCCAGCAAACTTAAACTGAAGTACATTTCTGCTTCCTTTCCCATGAAGTACATTTATTTTCCCTTATTTTTACATACCTGGTCACACTCTCACCGACTGATCCGCCGCTTTTGCAAAGTAGACATATTAGTTACATTTTTATTAATTTATTAGTAATTGAATTACTACAACTGTTAATTATATCTAAGATAATTCAAACTCAGTGTTGAAAATTTTTCCTTGGATTGGATGGATAAAAATGTCATGAGATAACTTTCTTCGTGTGGCTCATCAAAAATCCTCCAATGAGACGAGTTTCATGTGATTCCTTAACGGAAATTTAGGTATTGAAGACCGAGATTGATGCGTGTAAATTTAAATTAATGAAAAAACGTATACAAAATGAAGCTTAAGCGCATAGGTANCTTTCTTCGTGTGGCTCATCAAAAATCCTCCAATGAGACGAGTTTCATGTGATTCCTTAACGGAAATTTAGGTATTGAAGACCGAGATTGATGCGTGTAAATTTAAATTAATGAAAAAACGTATACAAAATGAAGCTTAAGCGCATAGGTATATAGCCGTTCATGTAGTCGTATCCAAGCAAATAGGAAATCACCCGATTTCCTTTGACTTTTTGCTTGCTTGCACGTCATTCTTATTGCATAACTGGAATCCAGTTTTATATACTATAGCAGAGAAGTGAAGAATTATGGTATGATTTAATATGAAATTCTGGAAATCATGTTGGAAGGAAGTTATTTGCTGATACATTATAGTATATACATAGCAAACATTTTAAATAAGTTAGACTGTTGCTGCAATTCAACGAGTGCAGCGGAGAGTTTTGAGGTTCCATTAATGCTACAATATTTATCAAAGATTGTTATCTTGATCACGCACACAAAATGTCTGATAATCCAATATTTTGGCTTCTTATCTTTTACAGATAAGATTCTGTTACATTCATGATTACAATCTCTGCTATTGCATAAACTCAAATAAGGAATCGCCTGATATTCGCACGATTAATCTGTATGCTTAACTTTCATTCAATTTAATGTTGAGAGATTTCTGCCATTGATATTCATTCACGCATCGGAACCAAACGTAAAATTGTTTACTTTTTGGAAATATGTATGAAAAGGTTTAGCACAACATGACATGATCTGGCTCAATTATGATTAAGACAGTTGTTAACTGTAATAAGCATACTATATTCAATATTTGATTTGACCTCCCAGTTCGTAATACAACACGTTACAGTGAATTGGATTTTAACAAGATTTTAATAAGATTTTGCTATTCAATTCGAGGAAAGCCGGTAATAGGAAAGCAAAAGTGTTAATTCAATTGTTTTACATTGGAAAACGTGATTATAGTCAATGATTTAGAACTCTAAAAATAAATTTCTAAGAAATAAGATTGGCCGTTATCAATTAAGCTATTAGTCATGTAATGCTTTAAGAAGCCAAGAATATGACAGGTAATTTCCACATAACATTATATTACTTTATTTGTAATGCTGTTGATTATATCTTGGAATAGTTAATGAGCAAGAATAGGTTTGTTAAAAGTAAAAGTAAACAAGCCATAAGAAATAGACTTCTTTTCAAGTAAAATATTATTTCGACACAATGAGAATTTTCTTAGAAAAAAAATCGCACGTGTGTAGCAGTGTAGGCAATGGCAAGACAGTCGGTATTAATGGCTGGCTCACAATTCATAAATAAATGTACATATGGTAAGCATATTATAAGTACGCAAATTCTTAAGAAAAATATTAGCATGGAAGGAAAAATGTTCAAAATCCGATAATTAACTGCATGATGCGGTAACTACTTACGTTAATTGCTTGGTGGGAAATTACTGACTTTCCTTTAAAACTTGAGGCAGGTAATTGACTTTGTTGCAAAAAAGCTGAAGCATCCTTTTTGCAATTTGAAGAGTCCTCTTAAAAGATAAATCTTAAGTGTCAGGCTAATAATATGCGAATCGTTTTGCTTACTTGGATTAGATTATTAGGTATGCGAACTTTCAAAGGGTATGATATAAACGGAGTGCTATTGCAAAAAAGTACAACTAGGTAATTACATATTTTGAAGAAACCGCATACACCAATTTTATTTATATCAAACAAATAAAGTATTTAATGGTTGGTTGCATCGCTTGAACGTGCGTCATGCAGAATAATACCAGGGGAAGTATTTGAGAAAAAAATTAAATTACTATTTTGGATTTTTGGAATTGAGTAGAGAATGAATTGTGGTTGGCAAATTTTTGGATCTGTATGAATGAGTTATTTAATGGCATATTTAATAGCTCCAGACTTTTCAAGGTTTGTATAATTATCCGGAAAAATTGGAATTGAACTAAAGAACCAATATTTTAAAAATAATGTTTACATAAGAAACATGAAATGATTTTCTTAAGACGACCTTTCTAAGTTAGAAATTCAAACCCTATACATCAGATAATTAATCGTAAGAACTCAAAATTAATAATTTGTTAACCGCATCTAGCATCCATGACCGGAATTCTTTTGCATGCACAAAATAATATACGTGAAGACAATAATAAACGGAGCGTATATTTAATAAACATACAAATTTACCTAATTGATGTTATTATTTTGAATTTTTTAAGAAAATTCTCACGGGTATGATTTTCCAGACAGAAAAACTCTGTCCTCTATTGCAACATCAAGAGCGGATGAGAATGAAAGTTGTAATTTTCAGATACAGGGTGGCAGTCTTATGCTCTGCTTGTTTTGAAAACTAGTTTCCAACTGGATAACCTTCCTTTTATTGTGTCCTTACAGTAAAGGATAAACATTGTCATTAGAAAACTAGTATTATTTTGCAATTCAGCACGATATTAAAACTCCTTATAATTCAGTTTTAATTGGTATTTGGATACAGTAGAAAGTTCTACAAGTTCTGTATTGCTCAATACCTCAACCTACATTGGATATAGAATTCATCAGATGAGTACAGCTTGATTTAGCTAAACCACGACTACAACTTTTCGGTTAAATGTTGATAAGAGATATCGAAATAAATAAGCCTCAAAGTAAAAATACGATGGAGTTTGTAATTCTCTTTGCTTTAGGAGTTACAAACACTTGAATTCTTCTATTTGAAAAAAGAATTGAACTTTGGAAAGAAAGGGACGTAAATGGGACATCTAGAGACAGAGTTATGTGACACCCCTTGAGACCATAATCTACTTTCTATCCAGGTCCATTACCAGCCTCCTCATTGTCGAAGGCATTATCAAAAACCGATTTCTTAAATTACTCCCATTGAGACTTTTCTCTACTTCTCTCCTCCATTATATTCCCTCTCTGCCGTAACTTTAATTCTGCTTTTTTCCTCCCTCGTTTACTCTTCGATGACATGACAGACTGTGTGGAAAGTGGAAACTCTGGCAGAATGCTTAATGCATCTTTCCCTTACATTTTTTACAATTTCCCCGAAACAACATGGGCTTACTTCTTTTCACCTTTTCTCAATTTGAAATCGAATGATTATAATTTTGATAGTATGCCATGTGGTAAGCTTTTTAAAAATGAAATGGCAGAATCCAAAACGCGTAGTGCATAAAGATTC
>JAANSO010001952.1:0-14945 GCA_036507315.1 Lepidocyrtus fimetarius | reverse complement strand
GTTAAAAGATAATGAACTGCTAAATATTCCAGGTAATTTAATGCTTGTTGATAATTTCAGTGCGTCTTATACCTATGGTCGTTAAAAATAACCTATCCAAATACATTATATCTTCTTCGTGGGAATCATGAATGTCGACATTTGACTGAGTACTTCACTTTCAAACAAGAATGTATGTTGTAATGTACTCATTATCAACAAAGTTAATACGATTTTTGCAACAAATATGAAGGTTTCGCTCCTTTTTAAATCTAGGCAAGATAAAATATTCTGAGAGAGTGTATGATGCGTGCATGGAAGCCTTCGATTGTCTACCACTTGCGGCTCTCATGAATCAACAATTTCTTTGTGTACATGGCGGGCTCTCCCCAGAAATCCACACTTTAGATGATATTAGAAGGGTAATTTATAATTAAAAAGTATTCATTCAATTTCAGATTTTGGTAGGATGGGTTGATATTAAGCATCCATAATGCTTTGGACTGTCTGTTTCATTATTGATTATTTTCAATATCATTATTATTACTGTTGCTTATTTACCAGCTGGATCGATTCAAGGAGCCACCAGCGTTCGGCCCAATGTGCGACCTCCTGTGGTCTGTACCCCTTGGAAGATTTCGGAAATGAAAAGAACACATCAGAGCATTTTACTCATAACACAGTTCGAGGGTGCTCATACTTCTATAGGTAAATGAAACCCAACCCTTCTTGTTTAAAACTTTGATTCTTTCCATTAGTTACACGTTTTCCTTTAACTTTATAGCTATGCAGCTTGCTGTGATTTCCTCCAAAACAATAACCTCCTGTCCATTATCAGAGCTCACGAAGCGCAGGATGCCGGGTAAGTTTGCAAAAAGTATAATAGAAAACTACAATACATAAGATCATGATAAACATATTTGCTTAACTGGATAATAATTTTACATCAAAGGTATCGAATGTATCGAAAAAGTCAAACCACTGGTTTTCCATCATTAATCACGATCTTCTCAGCTCCCAACTATCTTGATGTGTATAATAATAAAGTGAGAAAATTTTAAAAACAGTTATTTTTCAACTTGTTTGGTCCACTTTAAAGTTATTTTTAAATAAACCAATGTTAATTGTGGTTGTAGGCTGCCGTTCTTAAGTACGAAAACAATGTCATGAATATTCGACAGTTCAACTGTTCGCCTCATCCATACTGGTTGCCCAATTTTATGGACGTGTTTACGTGGTCCTTACCATTCGTTGGTGAAAAGGGTAGGGCAAAAACTACATGTTGAGTTAGTTCAAAATGTAAGTAAAATTTGTATTAAGCTAAGCGTTTTTCATCTTTTGATTATGCAGTGACCGAGATGCTCGTCAATGTTCTTAATATCTGTTCTGATGACGAGCTGATGGCGGAGGGCGAGGAAGGAGCTGAAGACGGTAAGAAAAACTATTGTCATTGCTCGTTTGAGCTTTGCTATTTATATTTTAATTTAATGGTTCTTCGAATGATTCACCTTTCACCTAAACTACCCTTTTGGATAACTTTCTCCATTACTAAAACCAAAGTTACCTCTATCATGAGTTTCCCCGTATTATCATTCAGGTAGTAGATATCTTGTTGAAAGAGGGAAACTTATGGACAGGTTTCTAGTAAAAGGAGAAAGTTTATGGGGTAATGTAGGGAACAGTTTTAAAGGGGGGATATGGGGAAAATACAGGATATCTGATTAATCAGGCATATGCTAAAACAAAATGGCTTCAAAATAATTTAAGGGAAAGCATCAACAATATGTTCATCAGAAAAGCATTCATTTAATAATTGATAATAAAAGATCAAATGGTTAAATTTCAAAGGGCCCAATTAAACGTGTAATTAGCTCTTGGTAATTACCAAGAATTAGAAAACCCTTCAGATAACTAACTTTTTAAACTAGATAGGACGCAGATACTACATGTAAAACAAAACGCTGTTTTGAGCAATTTGAAAAAACAAAAGGCCTACGCTTTGTTTTCTAACAAAGGATATTATCATGTATGTTCTAAATTCAACGAAAAGTCACTTTTGCATTGGAGGAAGTGCTATATCACAAATTAAAATATTTAATTATTTTTGTAGTAGTTTAATTTATTTAATTTTAATTAAATTCCATTTTTAAATAACCATTTCTTTACAATTCGTTGTTGTTTCACTGGTATTTTGCCTGATAAAACTAGACAATAATGAATTATAAAAGGGGAAAACTTGTGCTTGCGCACTTTATTTTTAAACGCAAAATCAATTCAAGAGACTCGCTTTCAAGTCTTTCATTATTCAATCTCATTATCTGATTTTGTATTTCAATGTATTATAATAATTTCGTTAAAACAGGTAGTATCTCCCTGTAATCTAATATTTTTTGTAGAGAAACAATACTAAACCAATTCCTCATCCTGAGAAAAATTAATCATATAATTTTAGAGTTTTACTAAAAGTAACGTCATTCCTCCCTTCCTTTCCTTTTTTGATGTTTATAGAAATTTTTCTCCTTGTTTTCCTAAGACAAATAGTCTTTCATTATTCAATCTCATTATCTGATTTTGTATTTCAATGTATTATAATAATTTCGTTAAAACAGGTAGTATCTCCCTGTAATCTAATATTTTTTTTGTAGAGAAACAATACTAAACCAATTCCTCATCCTGAGAAAAATTAATCATATAATTTTAGAGTTTTACTAAAAGTAACAGTAACGTCATTCCTCCCTTCCTTTCCTTTTTTGATGTTTATAGAAATTTTTCTCCTTGTTTTCCTAAGACAAAATCTATTGATACGAAATCAACTTTGCATAATAAATGTAATAAAGTAGTTTGTCACGCATTTCCGGTTCATTACACAAACTGGTACTGATATGCTTGAAGAGGGAAATCAAGTGAATAAACGCTTTCACTTCAAACTTTTTTATCATCATTGCTATATATTACAAGTAATTCAATCTAGCCATATTCAATTCCCAAATTTTCACCTTTTAATGCTCCCAGCACTAATAATAGAACCTTATAGGTTTTTCTATCAATGCTATCATCATCACCGCCACTGTTTCTCTTTTTTATATTTTCTTTATTTTCACCACATCTTTTTAAGTAACCTTTTAGTATTATTATTACTTTCTTATGTATATGCCTATAGAAAACGTAATGGACTGAAACATGGTATCTCGCTCTCAAAATGTATTATTATATTAAAAATGAAAAGTAAGACATTATTTGAGTAACTATAAAAAGAGCTTTCCATGTGGTTCGCTTGTTACTGCGTAGGTAATTGCTACAGATGCTTGTTTTAAAAATACGCGCAAGCAAGTAGTGTGCGGTTTTTGTAGGATTTTTCGCTGACTTGAATTTAAACTTCTTCTTAAGTTCACATCGCCCATTTCTCTAACCAATGCACACACTCACTCATATTTCGATGATTATCTAGATACCTGGCAAAACTCTTTTTCTCTCTTGCGATGTTTGTGTGTATGTTTTCTTTCGCGTCTTGTTTTCCCATTGACGTCATTCTTGTCAGCAGTAGTAGCAAATCTAATACAACCACCTTCATGAGCCCATGTTTCTTTCTTTTGTTGGTTATGTATATTTTTGCTTTCTTCCATTTTGGCATTTCAGTGAATATATACGTAGTGAAAACAATTGAGTATTATAGTGTGTACTGCTTTTTCATCCGTTTAGTTTTACCTAGAAAAGCTATCATCGGTTTGATGAAGCGTTGAAAAGGAACAAAATAATAGCTATCTTTGAGAAATGATTAAACAGACAGAGTATAACACCATTAAAGCATTTCATGGGAATAACAGAGGGAACAGAGATGAGAAAGAAATTGCTAAAGTGACATACGACATGTCAAACTATGAATAAAAAGTTTGTGACGACAGATAAAGTAAAAATACAATTGGCATTTGATTTTAATGCTTGGAACTTATATGCAACGAAACGAGAGTAATATTTACAGGAAAAGTAAGCTATTCTTTTTAGAGCTATCGGGTTACCTGTTGTGAATCAATAAATGAAAATTCGTGTTTGATACAAAAGAAGCAAATGTAAGATGCAAATGAGAC
The DNA here is from genome assembly GCA_036507315.1 of Lepidocyrtus fimetarius. Taxonomy (NCBI): domain Eukaryota; kingdom Metazoa; phylum Arthropoda; class Collembola; order Entomobryomorpha; family Entomobryidae; genus Lepidocyrtus; species Lepidocyrtus fimetarius. Next base: position 10,881 of record JAANSO010001952.1, on the reverse strand, counting down.
ATTTGATTTAGAACAAGGTTCACTTATTTGAATTCCATGTTGCTCACAAAAGCAAATAACTAGGAATAATCATGCATATTCATATTTTGAATCATCAAGGAAATAGTGAAAGTGTGATCATAATATTTAGGTTTGGGACGGATGATTGAAAGAAAAATATTTTGAATGAAATTTTTGTTTTTGTTGATTTTTTAAATTCCCAGAGTTAATCTTCTTGGGAGTAGTAATAAAAAGTTGAAAACGGCTTACTACATAAAAGTTGATTTTAAATATTACCAACAAAAGTTCTTTGGCGTAGAAGTGTACGACCGCTGGCTTTAGATTTTATTAAAAAATTGACAGACATTTGCTGGAAAAATTTATTATTTTTTTGCGTTTCTCACGACATGGAATTGCATAACGTATTGTATTCATATGAAACCTGGAAAAGCTTTTTGAACAGAATGAAATATAGCAACAGTCTTGCCTAAACTTAAAATAAAATTAAGACACAAAGAAATTGCAATTGCCCTGTTTATACATGCATATGTACCTTTGATTCAATGAAGCTATATAATTATTTGGTTGGTTTTTTGAAAGTCTCTACAAACGATGCGTGTTTGGCTGGGAAAGTTTTAGCAAACATGAAAGAGTGAGATCAAACAATTTTGTCCTGTTAAGTTTGGGGTCCAAATAGTTTTAGCCAGGCTTAGAACAAGTAAAAAGGGGAGCAAGTTGATAAATTACATACAACAAACTGGATCAAATATTGACATAGTTTATGCAGATAGCTGTATTCATTTTGTTTGCAAATACATGTTCCTTGGTGGGTAAGCTAACATAAGGTTTGCATATTAATTACCATCAGTAAATGTGCGCCTTTAAAAACAACTCACAACGGGTTAGTGTTTTTCTTCGACACTGAATGACCACATTCTATTCTAACTAAATTAGGAGCACTAAAACGCGCATTTGTCAGGGGCCATTTTAAATTGTCTTATTCTTCTTGCATGCATTCATCATCCCTTGCTTAATCTAATTTATGAATTATGAGAAACGCTGCAAATAACTAATTGATTTAGCCATGTAAGATGATAAAGTAACTGATATTTATTTTGCAAAAGCTGAACTGGAAGATAAATTGGTGGCGGAAAATAATAAATAATATTAGTAGGCACAAAGTGTAAGAAGGTCTAGAGTATCCACATCCAATTATTTCGTATTATATGGTTACACACATATATATTATACAAGCTTTTATAGTTATCTCCGGTGTTGTTGCTGCAGGGCTATTAATTTACACTATTTGTACTGCTTTGCTCCCAGATTAATATTCTATTCAAAGAAATGAGAGGAAAGAGCGTAGAAGCAGAAGCTGGAATGAAAACATTTTTGGCAGATGGAAAGAGAAAGAAAGAAAGCTTGCTGAAGCTGAGAAAGTATTTCATAGGGCTCTTTCATTGCCTCCTTGTTATCTTTACCTTTTGTTACTATGCTACTTGTTGTTTTCTCCATAGTGGCAGAGCAGTTTTATGCATGCAAAAGGGTCTGGGCTGGGTTTGTTAAGTGAGGAGAAAGGAGTCAGTCTCCTCTACTATGTCACAGCACAAGTTTCACGAGTGAAAGAGAAGATGAGAAGATTCATAGGCCGTCCTAATTTGAATGTATTGTTGGGGTTTCGATATAACCTCATTGTTCGCATTCACTTACCCTGTCTCATCGTCAGTTTTTCTTTGAAATTGAGTGAGTATAGCGATGATGAGACTTGTAGATGAAGTCTTAATAATGGGGAGACGAATGATGAAGCTATAATACGACGATGATGAGTATCTCTATCATACTTAAGTTTCCATACAATAGTAATTATTTTTTCCCCTTTTTGTTGTCTCATCATCAACGCATTCATTCGTTATTCGAGCATAATTAAGAAGCTGTGGCGGAATACGGAGAGATAGTATGAGTTTCATAAGCAATGCCGCTTTGTCTTAAATGCGACAAATTTTATAGAAACTGATAGCAGGAATAAACACTTGACAATGCAAAAAACATTGCCACTCAAACCATTCATTTTACAAGCAAAATAAAATTGATTACAGACATACCGCGATAGCACAATTCCGATCAGTAGTTTATGCACATTCCCTAATAATAAAATTGCATTCCATAAGTAGAAGGCTAAAGTAAAAATTTCAAAACATCTCCAATATTATGCACACTGCTGAATTACCTAGTTCAATTTCAGTTTTAGAAAGTAATGCTTATATGGTACAGATTTTTTAAAAGTTTTCCTTGTTTAACCCTCCCATCTTGTAGCAGTAAGTTTGATAAAAAAAAGGTAGTTTGAGTTATGCTTGAGCGTGCAGAAAAGCTTAGCTACTAGATGGAAATTTGTTGGAGCAAAGGTATTAGTTATCTCTGACTAGCTGAAAGTGTTTAAAAATACTGGGCATGTTCGCCTATCATTATTGTTAGTGCCAGTACTACGCTTGAATTACCAATTGCCATGTACATACTACTTGCAAAAGTTTTATAGTCATGCCTCGTATTATTACACGGAGAGTAAAAGCAGACAAGTTTGTGTTCTTGTGTCGTTTTCACTCAATGCAATGATGATGATAATGAAAAAGAAAGCAACTAGAACCTGGAGAAAATTTCGTTTTAGTAGATCGAATTAGAGCGTGACCAAAATACTAAATAGTTTTATTGAGTCATCTTAGCACTAATCTAAACGAGATTAGCCCCCTATTTACCACTTATTCCAATCTTTAGTAAATGATAAGTATTGACATTTTTTATAAACGGACAACTACAAGATATAAGTTGGTTTCATTCTTGAAAACCTCTCATGCTAATTTTTTTCATCGTCGAAAGTTTACTTTGAAATTTTACATAACTTTTAGGATATGACATACTATATAAATGCTGTCACGCTATGAAAGATTTTGTGAACGGAATATTATATTTTATTGGATGTTCTTGCTACATTGGCGTTGGAACATTTTTGGAAACCCACATGAAACAAACGAAATATCTTGAAGTTGTTCGTTTCGTAATATTGGAAATCATAAGAATATATTCTTTGTAACTTCTACTGTCTTGTAACTTGTACGGATTGTTGTAAAAGATACTTTAGCAGGGTAATTGGTTGTTTGTAGCCGATACTGATAAGAATAATTTGTAATGATAAAGGTGACGGAAATATTAAGCATGTGTAGTAACCGATCAGTTTTTGTCAAATTTGCATTCTTCTGTCCCTGTACTTTTTTGTTATGTATTATTTATATTATGGATGCATTATTCAATTCACTGTTCTGTTATCGCTAGTATTACCTTGACCATTTAAGGATAATTATTCATTTGTCACCATTTTTATTGTCATTGTCTCATATCATTTAATACGTGTTTTCTAAAACCAAATAAAAGTAATTCTGACTGTTATATTAGGACAATATATCAGGCGACTGAGCGAGAGCAAAGAAATGGGTAAGTTGAAAGATTATTACACAGTGCAAAAANGACTGAGCGAGAGCAAAGAAATGGGTAAGTTGAAAGATTATTACACAGTGCAAAAAAGCCGAACAAGAAAATAGTTGTTGCTTTATTGACACGTCCGCGTTTTCGCAAAAGCCCTTTAGTGCCATTTAGTTTTCTTAATCTAACTTTTCACCAAATTGAATTGCTGTGTATTTCTTCCGTCATTGCTTCATTTTAATCGCATGCAAATTCAATGAAACCTATAAATTGTAGAATGTACTATAGTCAGTAGTTTTCTAAATAGTTGGTCAAGATTATATAGCCTAGGTTGAAAAATTGCAGTTGAAAACAAGATATTAAAATGTAGTTAAAAGCCCCAATCATGCATTAGTTTAGTCGTAGAAAATAGTAAATAGTATCCCTGGCTTGTAAATAGTAATAGTCAACATAAGTTAGAGACCTTGTTAGAATGCTTAAAGACATTTATTTAGAGTAAAAGTAGAATTGGATTAAGCTAAGCATTCTTAATTAATTAGTAGTATTATTAGTTAAAATGGAATGAATGTGTTTTGTTTGATTGTTGATATTGGTGGTAATGATGATGTGTGTTCTGGAGCGTGGTTGGTTGAACCCTTTTCAAAAACTTGAAACTAAACTGAACAATCTTTTTCGGTCATAATATCTTGATTAGCAACCTACCTATATATTGTACATGATGAATTCGCCCATTCCTATTCTCTTCCAAATTTCTTTTATTTAATAGTTCGAAAATTATGTAATTGTCCCCAAAAACTATGTATGCATTTTTCATTCAAGGTATGAGCTAATGCACCATTTTTTAAATTCTTAATTGGAAGCATCCACATTCAGAACTGTGTAGATTCTTCAATTTTTATAATACTGCGCGTATGAGTATTATTACATCATATTGGGCACATTTTAAGCATGTAATTCTGGAATACCTTCTTTGTTCAATACCGTCAATAGAGAATTAGTCCTCCTCTCCCTATTTCTTGTCCTGGATTATTAATTAATCAGAATAGTGACATGCTAATAATGTAAAACTACTGTTAAGTTGCAACATGCAAGCTCGTCAGTTCCTTTTCCAGCTTTGTATGCTGAAGCTGCAGCCGGTGAAACAGATTTTAAATGACACAAAGGAAAAATCCATTGACTACTATATAGTGCACGGCGAGCTTTCAATTATGCTTAACAGTAGTTGGATTATGATTTCTTTACTTTTTAAGCATAAATTTTCTTTATTTGACCTTAATAGCTTTTCATGTAGTTTGCTTTGTGAGTTGTGGCGTTATTGCAGTTTTATGTTTGTCAAAACTGCGTCTCTGCAGGTTTATTACAAATGAAAACAGGTACTACAAATCATATTGAAAGTTTATTACAAAAATTTATAGCAGACATTATTAACTCATGTGATTTAGCATTTTTTCTGGGAGGTTTGGTATCCATGATTTTTAGTGTGAATTGCATTTTGATTATCGGAACTACTACTGGAAAATTGAAAAATAGAAATTTCATGCATAGTGTTTCGGTGTGTGCAAAATCCATCTTTGGTTGGCAAATTTTAATGACAAAATGTGTTGAAGTCATCGCCGTCTTTGAAGGTGAATCGGTTTACAGTTTTATTGTCTTAAAAATGAATTTGGGTTCTTCTGCATTGCTGAAAAATTCTGGTGGGTATGATCTGTCTGATTGCATTTCATTTATTCTTTTTGACCCAATTTTTGTTGAATTTGTTGTATTTATTAATTTTAATGATTTGATTCATTATTTTTTGTCGTTGAAGCATTATTATTGATTTTGATGAGAGAGAACTGAAGTTGTGACTGAGTCTTGAGTTGTTTCCCAATTGATTTCATTTCAACATTATTAAAAATAATACAATACGTATACTTTATGAAAGTAAAACGCTTGTCATAATAATGTAGATAAGAGAGATTAATAATATATAATTATATTGTGCATCTTTAATAATTTAATGTTTAAAACGTATTGCATATTTTAAATATATGCGAATAACTTCTGTAATGGAAATCCTATACATATACATAAATTCCTGAAACATACTTTTCATTGTTTATTAATCTTGTTTGTGAATTTTTGTCCTATCCCCTTCACTGTTTAGCGGCTTCAGCAATGGCAAGGAAGGAGGTTATCAGGAATAAGATACGAGCAATCGGGAAAATGGCAAGGGTCTTCTCTGTGCTTCGGTAACTTGTCTATATTCTAATTCCCTTTGTATAATTACACTTTTCTCTTTTATCTTATAGCAGATATACTTGAAAGCTTACAAAACGCATATTTTTTGCTATTTTCAGGGAGGAAAGTGAAAGTGTGCTTCAACTTAAGGGTCTCACTCCAACCGGTAATCTACCTTTGGGAGCATTGTCTGGAGGCAGAACAACACTTAGAAATGGTATGAACCCTCTTTATGTTCTGTTAGTATGCTCTGTTAGAAATCTCAGGGTCACTGCCTGTTTTTGTCATAGTATTATTAATATTTCACATTTCTTTAAATAGCTCTTCAAGGATTCTCAGCAAATCATAAGATTATGTCATTTGAGGAAGCCAAAGGACTGGATGCCATTAATGAGAGAATGCCCCCTCGTTCAGAAGGTGGGTCTCCTTCGTCTCCAATTGCATCTCCAGCCGACGGACCATCTGCACCGGCATCTTCACCAGCGGCTGGGAAAAATGGAAAAGCCAATGCCGCGAATTAAGGTTTATTAATCCAAGAGAATAAAACAAATAACAGTGATTGATTATTAAGAAAATATACCTTAATTTAAATATTCTATCATAAGTCACTCGTATATATTTAACTTAAAACTCTTGATATATAATATGTATATTCTCTTTTAATAGGTAAAAAATATAATTGTATAAGATACACAATCTAAGCATTGGGAATCATTAAAAACTATGTTATGTCGTAAAGAGTTAAATACAAAAACACTTATCTACTACTACTCCTTGTGGTTCACATAAAAAGATAAAACGACAACCTCAAATAATCAAGTATGTAAAATACATTAAATTATAAATGATGAAAATTTTTTTTGATGTTGTATGCATTATTCTATAAAAATATATAGTTAGGCAATATTGCGTAATTTTAGAGTGTAGCGCGATTATGTAAAAGTCTTAAAACTCTTCTATCAAAGCTACACATATTATTTCTTACGGTTGTATGGTCTCTTCTACACTGAATCTATACCAAACTACGTTTACTTTAAAATTTACTGCTAAAATCTGATAAATTTTCGACGAAATAAGATAAGCAACGAACGTTTTTACTCTTCAGCTCATCACCGTAATTCAATTAACATTAGAAAAGCAAAAACATGCAATGGTAAAAAAAAGTTGATACCCACACGGTTGATGCATCTGATTGTACTGTAGTAGTGCGAACCAACGGCAAAATCATACACTAATACAAATGATGATAAATAGAATACAATTTTGAATTAGTTTAGAGAAACTTGAATAACCCAAACAGTGAACAGTTGTAAACATGTAGTTACTGCTACTTGTAGAATACAGTCATACTAACTCATTGTTAGCTCTACACTCTAGCTCTATATTAAAATACTAAAAAAAGTGTTGAAATATGCATAATCGACCGAAACCGGTTGCATGTTCCACTGGCAGAAGTTGAATCTTTATTGTTGTTAAAAACTTTAATCTAATGGTAGATTAAATGCTTAGTTTGGGTGGTCGCATATTTCCCTTGCCGGAATAAGGGAACTTGATGCTTTCGTAACGTTAAATATGGTTGTCGACACCAACAAGACAAAAATGTAGATCTAGGGCCAAATGTTCATTCATAAACAATATTATATTATGATAGATCAACAGACGTTCGAGACGAGACAAGCGTAAAAGATATAGTTATGGAATCGGTGAAAAGTTCAATTTTGAAACCTTCTAGACATGTATAAATAGAGTTAGGTCATTTTTTAGAATAACACAACTTCATTACATCTGTCTATTCTCTGCGCGTGTATAAAAATTCTAGTGTTCTAGTCGTAAAACCGTTAAAAGGTGAGGTGAGATGCTACTGAAGAAAAAGAAACAAGAAGACATGTTAATTATACAATTTAACAAATAAGCAATTATAAATAGATAGCGGATTTATAAAAAACAATTTTTGAAATGTTATAAGTAAACATATTAAATTAAAAAATTAAAAGAGAGTAATATATATAATCATTCTTATTAATTACTTGCTAGTTATCTACATTTTAAGTGGACGTTTTGACAATCCTTTTGTGAGTCTCTCCTCACACTTATGATGCCGGTTGAATTAAATTATAAACAAAATTGCAGCCATAATTATTGTTATTCTTACAATTGTTGTATATATAAATACATATGGCCCTTATCATAAATCAAGTTTTAAATCCACACTTAAATTGTGACATAAAGTTTGGTTAAAATTTACATTTTAAATGGTTCGTTGCATACAGCGTTCACATTTATAATGACAAGGTACATGAATCCATGTTATTGCAAAAATACTATACTTGTTAGAAGCATGGGTCATACTTATTATTATTCATGTCTATAGAAAAGATTGTGTCTAAGATGAATTCTTCAATGAACTATATGGAGGTTTGTTAGAGATCATGTCAACCATAGGTTTTTTATTTGCCCGCAATAACTTCAGCTTTTTAACGGAAATAAACAAGTCCGAAAATGTAAGCAAATTTTCAACTGAATTCATTCGATTTATTATACCGTGGCTAATACTAATGATCAACAGTATATATTTTCGTCGTTATTAAAAATTCCATAAATCTTATTCTACTTCGTGTGTACAATTAAACTGAGTTTTCTACTACAATTGAAAATCTTTTTTAAAGTGTTAATATTTTCTATAATTGTAATTACATATAATTATATTTTGAATTTATGAAAAGGTACCTTTACGAAATTTGACCCAAAGATTGCCATAAAAAGATTTGTTTATTTGTTGAATATTTTTTTTCTTCAAGGATAATCAATAAATGTAATAATGAGTAAATAGGAATTTATATAATCCACAATAAATAATCACAGAATACATATAATAACTTGTAATTCTCTAAAATAATAAATATCTGTATCGCATTTTTTGCATCGCCTCTGTGTATTGAATCTTATATATGATTGCATTTATGTATACCTATGTATTAGAAAAAATACTGTGAAAAATCTGTTTAAGGGTAAAATTTTTTTGAGCTTTTAAAAGTCTATTGTCTACCTAATATTTATCACAACTCACCTTCCTAGGATTAGAATGTTCAATGTTTTTTAATAAACTATATAAAATCTATACTTGTAGGTCGTCTGTAAATGTAGCGCTTCATCAAGTGTATGCTTATTTAATGTCTTTTATGTGTGTGCGTATATGTTTAGTTTAATAAATGTGGCATTTTCTTCGTTTACACTGCTGTTATTTCAATCCATTGAAGTATATAACACTTAAATTTATTGCATTTTTGTAGCTGCCGAGAAAAAAAAGTATGTTAAATACAAGTATTCTTAAAAAATTGTTGGTTGTTCTCTGCTTAAATAAATCAAAACTAATTGTTGTTTAATTATATTCTCTGTGTCTCTTCTTTTTATGTGCTTTAGAAAGTTTCGGCTCCTCAATGTTTTTTTGATTTCAGTCTAAAATATTGTAGTAGATACATATTATATTTAATGTTGGTCATTGATCATTTTTATGAAACCAAAAATCAACACCAAATATATTTACAAAAACTATGTTAACTAATTATTAATTATTATTATTACAATCTTTTAAAAAATCCTGTACATAAGAATCTATCTAGTTGGTTAAAATACAAACAAATACTGCTGTTAAATATTGAACTGTACCCAGTAATTATATAAGATATTCCTTACCATTATTAAAATGATTATCGAATTGATTGATGACATTTGTTTTATGTGGAATTTTATTCTGCATTTTGCATGCATCACGTAGTAATGACAATGATCAACAATGATGAAAATTGTATCAAATCTGCTTTTTGTTTTTCGTCAGTCACACATTTGCATATATATTTTCAGCAAAATAAATGTTAATTGTTGCTTTACAGCTTTTTGTTGGCTTTTTGTGTTCTTGTAGACCTATGTCCGTGTCATTAAATCTCACATCAGGATAGCTATATTAGCTAAATCATTTATAGCTTTTATAATTACATCATCCTTATCCGAAAACAGGTATTTCCGCAGGATCTTGCTGTGATTGAATAAACACATACTCTTTATCCTGAACAAAGACTTTTAAGTATTTATTGCCTCTCGTATAAATAGGAAATACAAGACACTGCATTTGGGGAAGAACGTAATTTCCTCAATATGTATCACCCACCTGAACCATTTATACTTATTAATTAGGTTAGCCGATTCTTATGAAGAGAAATATTGAGGGATTTGTTTTTGGAAGCTTTTTATTTAGGTATTTGTGTGTTTTCAGTTAGTTTTATTAAGTCAGTATACAAATCCCACTTCTTTTAATTGTTTCTTTTTACCGTTACTATTTCTCTTTCTCAAGTATCTTTTGATAATAAATTCTATGAAATCTAAAATAATCTAGGCAAACATGCCATGAATAATCGTTAAACAGCGGGATCTGATCTAACGATATGTTCATCAAGTAATTTTTAATTGAGAAAAATTTACAACAAATTTAAAAATGTAGATTAGCAGTTGTACTAAATCAAACATACTCACATAGTTCATAAGTTTCATATTCAAAACAAATTCATTCAAGATTTAGGATACAACAACGCTTTCTTGGTTTTTAAAGTGAAGTTTAGGATATTTGGTTAATAATAAAGACATTTATTATATGTAGTTTTTAAATCCTATTGTGGAATATTCCTACTATTAATTTACTTTAATTGTAATATTAGAAATAAGCCTTACCGATTGTTACTTATTCATTCATGTTGCATAATATATAATAATAAATGCACATATATAAACCATATAACATGAAATGCCTCCACTGACACAATACAATCACTATCAATTATACATACACCCAATGTGCAACTAGCAATATTTTAAGTAATGACATTATCCTAATTGCTAGCGAATGAATTTGTTGGAACTTAAGTATCATAGAACAATTTTTTGTGATTATTTCTTGTCTTGATAAATTGCAAAAGTAGACGTGTTCAAACTTTTAATTTAAAAAACCTCTATTACCGATATAGTTAGTTGCAGTTTACTGAATTAATTTGCATAATTTCGTAACGGTACTAAAAAAGAGCACCGAAATGATGTCTTGTCTTCAATCTCATTTAGTTTTAAAAAATTGAGTGAAATTAACGTATTTCGGTGGCTTTTATTTTAAAAATATAATTGAGTCTTTTTCAATAGTTAAGCAAGTAAGAAAATTATTATATGCGA
>JAANSO010001951.1:0-14953 GCA_036507315.1 Lepidocyrtus fimetarius | reverse complement strand
ACTTTTTCGACCCAACAAAGTCATCCAACAAACTTTTTTGCATCCAACAAACTCATCCAACAAAGTTTGATCGATTGTTGGATCGAAAAAAGTTTGTCGGATGTCTTTGTTGGATGAAAAAGGATTGCTGGATGACTTTGTTAGATTAAAAACACTTTGTTGGATGACTTGAAAAAGGGTTGAAAAAGTTTGTTGGGTTTGTTGGCTCTGGGGCATTGTTGGGTCAAAACTTTGTTGGGACTGGGGTGTGTTGGATTTCTTTGTTGGGTCTAGGGCATTGTTGGCTGTTGGCTCTGGGGCCATTACGAGTCAATATCATGAGCAAAAATCCCAGAAAAATTGATTTTTAACCTTTCTTTTTGTTTCTTTTAGTAAAGGTTTTTACGTGGTTTGTTAATGTATGATTTTTAACATAATTCGTAATTTCAAATGATGGCAATAAAAGCAAAATATGCAAAAATTAATTACGGATATACTCTGCCATGTTAATTTTAATATAAAATGCTTATTTGACAAGACAGTTTTTCTTAAATAAAAAGCCGGATTATCTTGCCCATAATATTTCCTTGTAAGAAAATTTTTTAAGTAACGGCATGAAATAAAAATCGACCAGAAGCTTTCAATGTAGAGAACCGTTCAGAACAATTTTAAAGCTTCTTTTCCTGCATAATCAAATAATGGCAAAGAAACGCGAGGTTCCTACAAACTGCGTAGTATCTCCGGGTTTAAAACAAGCTTGTAACATATTCCAAAACTTTGGGTGTTTGTATCCCCTCCCTTTAAAAGTGGAAATTATGGATAAAACTATAAAATACAGGCTTGAGTCGCCCTACCAAATGAAATACATTCCTTACTGGATTGCAACTTGTTTGATTTCGTTTATAATAGGGGTTGGCTCAATTCTATTTCTTTTCCTTGCTCCGTTCTTTTCCTCAATTTCAACAGGATTAAACGCCGTTTCTTCAATTCTACTTAGTTTCCTTGGAATGGCAGGTTTCTCGGAGAGTATTGCATTCTACATGATTTTTATTTCTGGAAAAGATCTCATTGCAGCTTTGAATGAACTCCTTCGTAAAGAAAGTAAGTTTAAAGGTATTTCGTAATGAAATGAACACATTTAGCTAGTCAGTTATTGGTTTACGACCTTTTATTTTTCTTCCAGTTAAATTAAACATCGCGCGAAGGAACACAGACCGGGAGCAAATACTTGTCGGGGAGTTTTTACTATTTACGGTGTACACGGGACTCGTGTTGGTTCTGACGCTTCCTTTGACAGGAATTTTGAACGACTTGGATCCTTTTTATTTTTTATTTAACATTATGTACCCTCCTATTGAGAGGAGCACGAGCTTAATTATTTTTTTGTGGATTTTGCGATATATTTTTGCCTTATTTTGTTGCTATGAATGCGCCAGGTTTTTATTTATTTGGGCTTTGCTTGGCATTACAATTGCATTTACTGGGCCTAGAATTCTTAAAATGGTTTACAAAGAACACTTCCGGTTTCCCCAGGACGCGCTTCTAAGGCTTTTTGCAATCAAGCGGATTCTCTTTATGGTTTTGGCATTTTACGTAAACACTTTTCTTTTAGTGGCGTTGCAATGTTTGCAGAAAATGCTGGCTTTGAGTATTTGGCTTGTATTTTACTGCTGGGATAGGATTCCCGCTATAGTTAGCTGGGGCAATTTTTGCTTTGTTGAGTTGTGCAATGTACGCTGCAGAAATCAATAAAAAGTTTGTTTTGCGTAAGCAGAGAGAATGCTGGACGAGGAATAAACTAAGTAAAACATATTACTATGCGCTTTGTTGGAAAGCTCAGAGGAGGTTACCTATTTGCTATGGAATCTTTTTTTATATTGATAGGTACACGACAATGAATTATTTTGCTGTTTTAATAGAATACGTTACAGATGCATTGCTGCTAATTCAACCTTAAATTTAAAAAGACTATTTTCATAGCCAGAAAGTGTGGTTAAAAGAGTTACCAAGGACTAGGTTAAAAATTAAATATAAAAAATTGTTTAATAGCTAGTTTAAGTGTACTTGTTATGTCTCAAAGTGCCTCAAAAGAAGATGAGGTAATATGAATTGTAAAGTAATATAAGTTGTGCACATTTTTAAAATTTAACTTTCAAATTAATTACGATTAGATTAAGTATCCTTTTTAAATTATTATTTGCTAGCATAATATGAAAAAATATTTTTGACATATTGAAAAAATATTAAGAGCAACAGTTAAAAAATATTAAGTTATAAGTTAAATTTGTTATTTCTTTTGAGAAAGTATAGGATTTTGGGGTAGCTTGTAAATAACATGGATGTTTTTATAACTCGTAATTTCAAATAAATTCTATAACAAAAAATACTTACAAATTTATGAGGTACTTTCACTCTGACATGTTAAGTTTATTTGACAATTTTTTTCATGTAAAAAACCAGAATGTTTTTTCAATAACATTTCTATGCTGTAAGAAAATAGCTATTTTCAACTATTGCTTTAAAATAAAAATCGGCCAGAAGTCTTTAATGCAGCAAACCGTTCAAAACAAAGCGCATTTCCAACATAAAAAGTATGACAAAGAAACGCTCATCCGTTCCAACAAACTGCGTAGTAACTCCGGCTTTAAAACAAGCCTGTGATATATTCCAAAACTTTGGGTGTTTTTATCCCCTTCCTTTAAAAGTGGAAATAATTAATAAAACTATAAAATTTAAGCTTGAGTCGATTTATCAACGAAAATTCATTCCCTACTGGATTGCAACTTGTTTAATTTCATTCCTATTCGGATTTGGTTCCATTATATTTCTGTTCTTATTGCCTTTCTTCTCTTCAATTTCAACAGGATTAGACGCCGCCTCTTCAATTCTACTATCTTTCTTTGGAATAACAGCTTTTTCTGAATGTGTCGGGTTCTACATGGTTTTTATTCGCGGACAGGATCTTGTGGCAGCTTTGAATGAACTCCTTCGTAAAGAAAGTAAGTTTAAATTTAAGTTTGTATCAACTAAAGTTAAATTTATTTATATTTCCAGTTAAATTAAACATCGCACGAAGGAATACTGACCAGGAACAAGTTTACTTTGGGGGTTTTCTACTTTTCGTAGTTTCCGCGGGCTTTGTACTATTTCCTACTGTTTCCTTGGCCGGAGTTTTCACAGATTTGGACCCTTTTTATTTTTTATTAAACATTTACTATCCACCAATTCAAAGAACTACGAATTCAATAATTTTCATTTGGATTTTACGATACATTCTGGTTTTATTTTGTTGTTATGAATGCGCCAGGTTTTTATTTATTTGGGCTTTGCTTGGCTTCACCATTGCATTTACTGGACCTAAAATACTTAAAATGGTTTACAGAGAGCACTTCCGGTTTCCCCAAGATGCACTTTTGCGACTTTTTGCAACCAAACGCGTACTTTTTATGGTTTTGGCGTTTTATGTAAATAGCTTTCTTTTTGTGGCCTTGACTTGCTTTCAGAAAATGCTGGCTTTGAGTATTTGGCTAGTTGTTTACTGCTGGGACAGAATTCCTGCATTGGTTTATTTTCTTTTAGCTTTTGGATTCATTCCGGGATGTTTAGGTGCATTGTTCATTGTCTTGGGAAGCGCAATGTACGCTGCAGAAATCAATAAAAAATTTGTGTTGCGCAAGCAGAGAGAATGCTGGACGAGGAATAAAATGAGTGAAAAGTATTACTATGCGCTTTGTTGGAAAGCTCAGAGGAGGTTGCCTATTTGCTACGGAAACTTTTTTTATATTGATCGGTACACGACAATGAATTACTTTTCTGTTTTGGTTGAATACATTACCAATGCTTTGCTGTTAATTAAGCCTTAAATTTTAAACGGCATTAACTATTATCTTCAATTTGCCCGTAGATGTGCTTAAACAAACTTTTGATTTCAATCTTTTACAGAATTGATTAAGTAATTAGTGAGCTTGTATAATTTGATGTAGTTACACCGAAGTTACGGTTTTTTTGTAGTATTATATCAAAACAGGGTTGGATAAAATTTGAGTATTAATTGACTAAGTTGGAATGCTGCACCCTTTTCTGAGAAAAGATATTTTATCATTTGTAATTTTTATGCTGTTACTCTCCCTTGTTGAATTAAGGTCTTAAGATTAGTTTTTAAAACATTTGCAAAATTTTGCAAAAGCTAGTGTCTACGCTGGCTTGCGACTTTTTGTTAAATATAAATTTGATAACTCTGCAACCGCCTAATGCGGCATTTTTTATTTGATAGCGCGACCTAAAGCATTTTTGTTAAGGGTAAATATTACTTGCATTAAACATATAACGTTCATATAATTAAACATTGAATGACACCCAAAATACAGTCCACTGGGAACCCAAGATAGCCAACTGAAGGTTAAGGCATTCTAAATTCAAATACTACCTACAATGTGACGTCATGCGATGTCAACCACACCTTCAAATAAAATGCCGACACAGCCTTGGCGCTTTAGTACAGAAAATTAGTTATTTACTTCCGTGAATTACGCCATTCTTGGTCATCCACACCTAACAGTAGTTTTTTACTGTAAAAAGAAGACATTTCACAATGCTTCGATTGCATGAGTTATTTGTTATAGAAATACATGTCTTTCTTTATATTGGCTTGCTTACATAGATGTAATCTGAGGAAATAAGGCGCCATGTCTAAATGTATGTAATATTGTTCCAAATTGAAACAAGAACAGGAAATTATACTCTAAAAATACTTCTGATGCTTTGTAAAATGAAAACGAATACTGACTAGCTCTAAATTGAATTAATAACTGAATAAAAGGCAGCAAGCCTGCTTATACACTAGCTCGAATTTTGCAAAAAAATACATGCAAATTTTCACTTTTTTCTGTTTAATTCTGTTAATGTTTTAATGCATCATTTCAACTTAACTTTTTGTGATTATGCAAATTTGTGCAAAAACGGTTTGCAAATTTGCAAACTTATTTGCATATTCTTTGTCTGCTAGTTAATACCGTTCGAATGATATGCTACATGCCATAGGTTGCAATTGAAAATTTTATAACGGTCACTTCCACAGTTTTAACCGTTTGGTCAAAGATGTTAAAAACCTTGTGGTTTGAACCATAAAGTTTACCTGTCGCACTGCAATAAGTTTCACTGCAAATGCTTGATTAATCTTTAGGTTAGAAAGGCTTTAATGCATAAGGTTCAATTCAAATTGTCATAGCAGAGCAAACTTTTATTTGTAACGGCCAAACCGTTAGACCATAATTCTTGAAAAACTATAGAGTTCTGTCCGAATGTTGAGTCTACATGTATGCCAAATTTGGTTAAAATCTGTCAAGGCGTTTTTGACTTCTCGTGGGAACGGACGGACAGACAGACTAACACATCGATCTTATGACTAGCTCTTCGAGCTAGTAATAAATGCCGCA
Source organism: Lepidocyrtus fimetarius (assembly GCA_036507315.1). Taxonomy (NCBI): domain Eukaryota; kingdom Metazoa; phylum Arthropoda; class Collembola; order Entomobryomorpha; family Entomobryidae; genus Lepidocyrtus; species Lepidocyrtus fimetarius. The sequence continues at coordinate 9,539 of JAANSO010001951.1, read as the reverse complement.
TTGTGTAAAATATAATACGGTCTAATAACTTTACAAGTTTCACAATTACTTTTTAACATTATAAACCTAGCTTATTACTAGGGACAGACAAAATTTTCAAATCATGCTAGTATTTGATCTATTTAAAAATTAATAGCGAACATGCACTCTGCATGTTAGGATTTAGCTAAATTTAATTTAAATGCCAAGTTATATAAAATAGTTTAAAAAATGCCAGAGTGTCTTGTCCATATAACTTTCCTGTAAGAAAACCGTCAAAGTTGGCATTGACAGCACCAAGTAAAAACAATTCTAAAGTGTACCTCCTAAACAATTAAAACGATGGCAAAGAAACATAAACCCGTTCCTACAAACTGCGTAGTAACTCCCGCCTTAGAACAAGCTTGTTATATATTCCAAACCTTTGGGTGTTTCTATCCCATCCCTCTAAAAATAGAAATTATCGAAAAAACAATAAAATTTAAGCATGAATCGCTCTATCAATGGAAATACATTCCGTATTGGATTGCAACTTGTTTAATTTCATTTGCAATTGGACTCGGTTCTATTCTCTTTCTTTTCCTTGCTCCGTTCTTTTCCTCAATTTCAACTGGATTAGACGCCGCTTCTTCAATTCTACTTTCTTTTATGGGAATGGCGGGGTTTTCTGAATGTGTTGGATTCTACCTGGTTTATATTCGTGGGAAGGATCTCATTGCAGCTTTGAATGAACTCCTTCGGAAAGAAAGTAAGTTTAAATTTAATCAATTCCCAATTAAAGTTAATTTTTAATAATTTTCCAGTTAAATTAAACATCGCAAGACGGAACACTGACCGGGAGCAAATATACGTCGGGGACTTTTTACTATTCGGAGTTTGCGCAGCATTTGCGGTAATTCCAACAGTTGTCTTCACCGGAGTTTTCACAAATTTGGACCCATTCTACTTTCTAATTAATATTTTTTACCCTCCAATTGAAAGGAATCTGAATTTATTAATTTACCTGTGGATTTTTCCATGTATTCTTGTTTTCTTTTGTGTTTATGAATGCGGCCGGTTTTTATTTATTTGGACTTTGCTTGGCTTTACTATTGCATTTACCGGGCCTAAAATACTTAAAATGGTTTACAGAGAGCATTTTAGATTTCCTCCGGACGCACTTTTGCGGCTTTTTGCAACTAAAAGAGTACTTTTTATGGTTTTGGCGTTTTATATAAATACTTTTCTTTTGGTGGCTTTGACTTGCATCCAGAAAATGCTGGCTTTGGGTATTTGGCTTATTGTCTATTGCTGGGGAAGGATTCCCGACTTGTTTTATTTCCTTCTAGCTTTTGGATTCATTCCGTGTTGCCTTGTGGCACTTTTTGTTGTCTTGGGTAGTGCAATGTACGCTTCGGAAATCAATAAAAGATTTGTATTGCGCAAGCAGAGAGAATGCTGGACGAGGAATAAATTGAGTGAAAAGTATTACTACGCGCTTTGTTGGAAAGCCCAGAGGAGGTTGCCTATTTGTTACGGAAGCTTTTTTTATATTGATCGGTACACGACGATGAATTATTTTTCTGTTTTGGTTGAGTACATTACAAATGCATTGCTTTTAATTAAACCTTGAACAATGTAATTGAATTAAATATTAACAATAAATGCCTAATATAATTAAATCAAGTTATATTCAAGAAACTTTGGTTTTTATTGGGAATTATTTTGTTGCGGTTTTAATTCCAGTTGTTCACTACCTTATCAACTACAGAATGTGTTTCGAGGAAATAAGATTTACTCATTAATGTTGAATAAAAATTCATTAATTCCTTATCACAAAAACGTTTTTTTGCTGAACTTCAACCGCAAAAAATATCAAAGATGAAATTATTTACGGGCAAACCAAACTAGTCATTGGCGTGTACTTTACGCACCTTGTCGGTTAACAGAGTAAACTCGGTTATAGCAAAATGGAAGTTTTTTTGTGTATTTTTATTCTGCATATTTCATACCCTCTTTGTCAAATTGGGGCAATGAACATTGACAATTTGACACACAAGGGATTACTTGATAGTTTAAAATACCAGGATAAACTAATTTTTGATTTTACCCACAAACCAATCAACGAAATCCTTGACTCAAGGACACCAAGAATTAAACCAGTTTTTGGGCAGTTGAATTTGTTTAAATTTGGTAATTTAAAAATACAAATTTACAAGATTTTTTATAACTGATTCATTATTGGATTTCTGTAGAATATCCAGGAGTTAAGTTTCCCATGCCCTTGAATTTTACTACAGAAGATCCAATCTTATCTCAACTTTTAAAGTATCCCGGTATTTCACAAAACTTTGTTTACTTTCTGTAAGAATTCATTAAAATTAAATTAAAATCTAAATGCGAAACTAGTTTTTACAATGATTGACATCTTTTATTTTTGTTTAAAGAATTGACTTCGGCGAGCAAAACCCCACAGACAAGTTCTCCTTTCCAAAGAAATCAAATGAAATGCTGGAGTTTTTATCGAAGGAAAATAAACAGTTCACTTTGATTTTCAGTTTTTACAGAAAAAATTTGTAAGTGGAAATGCGATTTTGTATTCATTTTAGGTTCTAAGCAAAATTTAATTTTCTTACAGAATAAAAACCAAAGATGTTTATCAAAATCAAATAAAATTGTTTATTAAAACGTTTAAACAAAACTGGAAACACGTTAAAATTGGAATGTTTAACAGTTTTTACCCCGTTGGGAACCTCCTAGATGTTTTAATTTTAAACGAAAAGCACTTTTCACAATTTTCATCCTCAGACTTTCACCGTTTTGTAAAAACATCTTTAAAAGATTACAACGTAGAAAAAATGAACCTTAAATTTGAATGCGAAATTTATATTCGGCTTGAATTACCCAAAGCAATTGGTTCTTACGGCTCAGTAGGTTTTAACGAAGAGGAATGGCAACGATTTTACCACCTGGTTTTAAAATCTTCATTGATTTGGATAAATTCAGGGGAGAAAGTAGGCCTAGTTCTTCAAGGATTTGATGAAAAAACAGGGCTTACAAACTATTTTGAAAAAAGTTCAATGGCAGAGTTTGTGATGCCATCTGGGCTTGTTGAACAATCTAAGGACTTTCCTGATAATGCTTGTGCACTGAAAAGTTACATGGAAATGGGAGCAACAATTTTTAAAAACATTTTACAAATGAACGACTATTCCTGGGATGGCATGAAAAAATTGTGCGTTCTGTTAAATTCAAGCTGTGGTGAAATGTGTTTAAACCAGTCAACTTTGTCAGTGATTTTAACCGGAAACGATGTAGAAGAAATGAACAATTCGTTGGCTGATTTTGTTACTGAAATTTCCTCTAAACTGGAAGGACTGGAGTTAAAAACTTTTGCATTTAGTTTGCACGAAGTATGGGAAAATGTTGGAGTTTTCAGTAAATCAGTAAATTCCCCTCCGAATTTCCTTAAAAATATCACCCGTCTTCTTCCCAACGTTTCATTTGCTTGTTCTTGGGTTCCCTATAAGTTTCCCCCAAAGCATGATAACTTTAATAAATACAGGACACTATGCAAGCACTATTGGAATCATGTTGATTTGTTAATCTGGAAGAAATTAATTAAAATTCGAGAGGAAAGCACAAAACTCTGGAATCCAGAACATTCTCAAGACCTTGTTAGAAAACTAACTGCTTTAAAAGACGAAACATATCGGTATCCTGACAAGACGGTTATTCTTGACTTGAAATTATTATATGGAATGGGATATCAAAATTCTTTACGGGAGCATTTATCAAATTTACATTGTGACTCGAAAATTAAGTTTTTTAACGAACAGGCAGAAATTATAATAAATTTCGCTCAAGTTTTTAATTTCCGTGTTGCATTTAAACCCGCATTTGGAGAAGAGGGTTGGTGGCAACCGATAAGAACAGTTGAAGAACTTAAACCCTTGGCAAAAACTAGTCCGTACTTTACAGCACGAAATTACCCGGTAAATCCTCTTCTACCCGGGATTGCAACCGATCCGTGTGTAAAAATTACCCGGGAAATTCCCCAGGAAGGACTGCCAATTGACTTGCATTTCTCCGGAACCACCTTTTATTTCCCGAACAATTTTACTTCAGAATATGCACTTTGGAACATGTTTTCCTTGATAAGCCATAGATTTTCTTTGATTGAACTGTTTCCTGTGACTAAAGCTGATTTAAAGTTTTTACTACTCTTTTTAAAAAAATACCAGGGTTTTCAAAAAGATTTAAAACTGTATTTACGAATAAATTGTGAGTTATCCCAAGAGCAAAACGTTCAATTGAATGGGACAGGGATTAAAGGGATTCATTTTGCTAATTGCAAGGAAACGCCAAAGATTGAGTTGTATAATACAAAATTAGGATTATCTTTGGATAACTGCCTTGATCATGTTTTAACCAAGTTTAAAAACATTTCAAAAGTTTTAAACATGGATTACATTGTTTGCAATATTAGCACAAAGGAAAATATTCAAAGTTCTAATTGGAATGTGCAAAAAGTAGAGAAATATTTGGATAGTTTGCTCTACATTAAAAAATACTTTCACAGGTTATTTCCAACTTTGGAGGTCATCTTTAGAATAAATCATCACCCGTTGCGGGTAAACACAGAAAGTGTTGCTTACAACGCGCAAGTTCCTAATGACACTGACTCGACGGACAATTTTATAACCGGGCATTTTCTAAGGTTTCTTGGAGATGCTAATCAGTACGCTTTATTTAATAAAATTAAAATTTTTATGGTGCCGGCATTTGACAGTGAAAACGGGCAGAGATATGGTTGGTGGAAGATAACAGATTTCAAATCTTTGGATAATTCTTCTGTTTTTGTGGAAAAAGAGTCAGGTAAAAAGGATTTTTACAAAAAAATAATATTGGTTCGTATTGGTCGAGCTTTGAGTTTAAAATTTAACTTAATTTTAGCTTTTCTTGGCAAAGAAACCTGGCGTCCACCTGTTTCTCATTCTGGATCCAGAACCACACTGCAGAATTTATTGATATGGAGCGTAATCTTATTACTGATATTGTTTTTACTTGTGACGTTAATTTACCAATACTTTCAAATTCGTAAATATTCGTATTTGAATAAATCCCAAGTTAAGTTATATATCCAAGGAGAGGATGGAACTTCAATTGAGAAACTTCCTTTCCCAAAGGGGTTTGAACTTCAGAAAAAGGAGATTTTGTTAAGTAAGTTTAAAATTTCGAGAAATTTCCATTTGCCATAGTTTGAAGTTTTTTATATTTTAGTTAACATCTTGGGGAAAGGAAATTTTGGTGTGGTCTACAAAGGAAAGTTATATTCTTTAAAAAACAATGCTGAGAGCGAGGAGGATGTTGCGGTTAAAATGCCACTTCCCGGATGTCCAAAAGATTCTTTTCTGAGTTTGCTGAGTGAGCTAAAAGCTCTTTGTTACGTCGGAGTTCATCAAAATGTTTTGAAATTTATTGGAGGCTATGTGAAAAACATCGGAAAAGGTATCTTAGCAAAAGCTTTTTAAAAATCATGAACTAAAATAATTTTTTGCAGGTGAAGTTCAAATCGTAGCAGAATATTGTGAAAATGGATCACTTTTAGAATATTTAAGAAGACTAGCTGCGTCACTTCATTCCAAAGAGAACGTAGACAATGTAAACGTTAATGAATACGAATTGGCCAGATTCTGTCATGAAATAGCGCAAGGAATGGAGCATCTCAGAAGGCAAAAGGTAGTTTTTTTTAAAAGAACATTTGCTCGATAATATTTAATTTTTTCTAAATTGTAGGTCATCCATGGTGACTTATCTGCAAGGAATATCTTACTGAATGGTAATTTTACTTGTAAAATTGCTGATTTTGGCTTATCCCGGAAGATTCGTGAATACGATGAGTGTATAAAGAAAGGAGAGGAGCCGCTACCTTGGCGTTGGATGGCGTTGGAGTCTTTGAAGTCGAAGGAATTTTCAGTAAAATCAGATGTTTGGAGCTTTGGGGTTACCTGCTGGGAAATATACACTTTGGGTAAATATTTTCCCATCTTCGGGAAAATGTTCCAAATATATTTTAACTTTATTTGTTTAAAGGTTGCACTCCATATCCATGTCAACGGTATAATGAAGATTTTCTTGATTTCTTGGAGAATGGAAATCGACTGGCAAAGCCAAATCATAGTACTGACGCTATGTAAGATAATTTAATTTTAAAATTTTAACCAGTAAAATAATTTGATTTTTTATAAACAGCTATGAAACTTTGTTAAATTGCTGGAAAGTCGCTGCAGAGGAAAGACCGACGTTTGCCCAACTCATTGATTTCTTCATTGGTCTGAGAGATTCAAATTATTCAAGGTTTTTACCTACTAGAATTGAAAATAAGGGGGAAAATCCCGAAGATAAACAATTAGAAGTAGATGAAACTTCGCTGTAACTTTTTTTAATTTTTAACCTTATTAATCATTTAATTACTATCATTTAAACATTTTATAGTGCTTTATATTCATTAGTCAATTATGTAAATAAAAGTGTTAAAAATTGAATAAATTGCTACAATTTTTCTTTATTTCAAAGTTTTTAAAAATTATTTCCTCTCGGCTTTTAACTCTATCGATACATGCGGCTCTTGTGCTCTCTGCTGTTGCTTCTGCACTTCCGGAGAATTCGGTAAATTCATCGGGACAGCTTTCACCGTTGTTGTGCCTCCTCTAAAATAATTCACAAAACTTTGATAAGTATTCCTCACAGGGTCAGGAATAAGCTGGGAGGTATGCTCAGATAAAGTAGTGAAGTTTACACGTCCGGTAAAAATAGTTTCTAAAATTGAAAGGATTTGGCTAACGGCTTGGGGATTATTTGCAAATTCAGGGTCAATCATAATAACCCCCGAGTTTTCCGCAGAGGATTCTTGCTGTCTTTGTCTGTGAAGCATTTGCTGCTCAATTATTAAAATAGATTCTTCCAGGAGACGGATAAGCGTTTCTCTTTGGACCTCCTGGGAGTAGGAGGCTTGTGGCGTATTAGGCTCCAAGTTTGTTTCGCGGATTCCAGCTTCCACTACCACTGGAGAAAGTGGAGTTGGAGTTGAACCGGAAGTTGTGGAATTTGCAGATTCTGTTTTGTTTTCTGAAGGACCGTAAAGGAAATTAACAAGACTTTCAACTTGATTCCGGACTACGACGGGAACCACTTGATGAGCTAGTTTTGTAAAGTTTGCAGTGGAAATAAAAGTTTCGAGGACTTGGGCAAGTTGAGACGCGCCCATGGCATTGCTTGCCCAGACAACTTCGCCCAGTTCCTCGTCATCTTCTTGGAAGGCGTTCCGTTTTGCAAGGATTTCGATTTGCTAAAAAATTAACCAAAGATAATTATTTATTTTAACCCAATTAATAATTAATTGTCAACTTTTACCTTGTTTAATAAATTCCGGACTTCTTTCAGAGCTTCATCCTGTTCCGGATTTAATCCAAGGACAGATGGATATGAAACCTCATTTTTTACTTCAACTTCCTCTGATTTACAAAGGAAAACAGAAGAAATTAAAAATAAGAACGAAAATTGAAGGAAACGCTTCATTGTTGGAAATTATTAACAGCAAAGTAATCCAACAATGGGCAAGATGAAATTGCCATTGCAATCCAGTCAGTAAAAAAATGAATCTAGTTAATTAAATCTGCAGATAAATGTAATTAACATGAATTATTCATGATGATCTAAAAAGATATAAACGCACTATAATCTATTATCTGATAATTACTGAATTAATTAATTGGGTTTATTTCTGTTTTGCAGCTTTGATTTACCGTTGTTCCAGTTGACCTTGTTTATGAAAAAACAATGACGGCAAAGGAAAACAGAAGTCTCTTTGTTTTTTAAAATAAATAAAAATTTATTTGGCTTATCAAATATTTAAAATTTAGTTAAATTACGTTAATTATAATTAAGTTTGAATGTTCCGCCCAAATAAATATTCCATTTCATATTCAATAAAATCCGTTAAAGGCTGGAGAAGCCCAAGTCTACTTAAAACGGCTAAGGCTCCAGTTGCTCCGGAAAATAATGAAGGGACTTGTTTATTAACCTCGGTGGAGTTTGTTCCCGCGCTTAATATTTTCATCAAGTCTTTCAAGGCAGCTTCACGATTGTATAATGACGGTCCTCCGGATGGCACTGAGGAAGTTGATGATGATTCCTTAACGGTTTGCTTGGGCTGCTTGCGATTTTGCTCATTTAATTTTTTAATCATTGCTTGTAAATCTTTCTCAACTTTGTCGATTTCGTCGTCATCCAACTGCCGGAAGTATTTTTTTGGAGCAGGTGCGGAAGTTGCAGTCTGTACAGGGGCTGTTTGGGCACCGGAAGCTTTGTTTCTTCTGTTTGCATCCTCAATTAAAAGTTTCACGATGCCTCCAACCTGCTCCCGAAGTACGTTTGGGACAAGGCCGTAAGTTTGATTTACAACGCTGTTAATATTCACCCCTCCGTTGAGTAACCGACTAAAAATATTTGCCAATTGGGGAAGTACAATGCTGGAGGTGGAGGGAGCGGAAGTTGCGTCTTCATCATAGTCTTCCTGGCGGGGTTGCCTCAACCTGTGTTGAAAATCCGTCCCGGTGGATATAACCGCCGCGAGTCGGATTAAATTCCTTTCGATTGCTTTGGCTATTTGCGCATTGGCTTCTTGAACAAGGAGGAGTTCTTGGGGGGAGAGGTCACTGAGTTTTCTCGGAATGAATTCATCAGCGCTTTCTGGATACTCTAGTAAGTCAACTGCAGATGCTCCTATTAGATTCTGAAATGTAAAATTTTAGCTTTAGAACGCATTTAATTAACTAAATTGACTTTAACTTACCAAATGAACTGTAAAAAGGAAAGTTAATACTGCCGAGATTAATAATTTTACTTCAAATTCCTTCATTTTTAAAAATTGTTTCCTTAAGGACTGTTCTGAAGTTTCAATTCTTGCTTGACCATCAACGAAATCCAGATGTAGAATGAAAGACCACCGGCGAAGTCAAAATATATTTTCGCAACATTTGGTTGTACGACAAAGGAGGTTAGTAGATTAATCATATTTCACCTGATTTACTTTTTTGACCTGGAAGCAGTCAGAGGTTTACCCTTGTTTAGTGAAATCTTATTTGCGTGCTTGAACAAAAAAATTCACCACCAAAATGCCAACCGCATATCATTTATCATTATAAATGAAAATATTAAAAATTAAATAATATATGCTTATTTAATGATTAAAAGAATGTGTTACATTTAATACATTTGCAAATTAATGTTCAGTTTCTTTAAATTTTTTCATGCTTGAAGGCGCAACTGTATTTTCTTTGTGAAAATTCCCAACAATTTTAGAATAGTTTGATTTCCTCAGAGAAAAAAAACTCCATGAGTACCGAAAAAATTGGTCGTTTAAGTGGGATAATATCCCAGCATTTTTGCATGGTCTCATATAGTGTAGGCAATGTGTACACAAATCACCTTATTCTGTGTTTGTGTTGAAAACAAAACAAACACAAAACAGAAACAAATGTAAGTTTGTGTTGCTTGAATTTGTTTTGTGTTTGTTT
>JAANSO010001950.1:0-14955 GCA_036507315.1 Lepidocyrtus fimetarius | reverse complement strand
CCAAACCAAACTTTGTTTGATGCGTGACATACGCTCATGATTCATTGTCGTTTTTCATGAAGCACGTTTAGGGAGAAGGTATCATGTCTTGTTCAGTTTTAGTGTGATGATTTTTGTCATTTCCTATCTCGCGAGGGTCAGGTCATGACATATCGTGAATGGTTCTTAAACTTGTTTATATTCAAGTTCCAGAATGTCTCAATTTATTGTGAAATTATTTGCTGAAGTGATTTTATAATGAAATTAAAAGCTAGGAGTAGTGAAGTGACTGGCAAAGTGAGAATATCTTAACTATATTCAAAACATAGTCTTTCAAATAAGGTCAAAGAAACAAAGTTGTCAAAGCTAGAAGTCACCAGCTTGCTGAACTTGCACCAACAACGTAATAAAATCAATGAAACCTTTAGCGGAATTTGATTTGTCAGTTATAAAATATTTAGGGGAATAATTTGTGCCAATACATTAATAGAAAATATCAAAGCTACATGATTGTAACATGTTTCGAGTTGTCATTGTATGGGAAATGATACTTTAGCTATACACACACCGAGGTCATAGCCCAACCAACGGAAGTTTTAGGCAATACTATGCAAACGTTAAACTAAAGTAAGGTAAATACTTGTACTTTATTTAGGGACAACACACATAGTATTATTTTGTTGAGTGAATTCCTTTGAAATATATGCCAGTTTTATTGCTACGTGGATCATTAAGCCGAAATTCGTGGAAATTTTAATGAATGAACGAAAGAAAGGATTTTTATCTATTTTGTTAGTTTTTTAAAATTGTGCATGTGATATGAGTGTATTAAATGTGTGTTTGAAGTTCCTTGCTCACAGGCAATTGGTTGCACAACGTAATAACGTTTTTACTGAATAGAGAATAATAAGCAAACGGAAAAATATATTGCAATAAAATTCCAAGCATTTTTATGATGGAATGTTATAGAAATTGTGGGGGAAAGTAAGAAGTAAAGGAAGCAGATATTTTTTATTTACAAAATTATAGCTCAGGAGAGATTACGTGGATCCTCTGAAGAACCTCTTCATATTTCCTGCTATTGATAAATGGTTAAATTTACGATTTTCTCTCTTGTTGCTGCCACGGAGGAAGCTGTAGCAAAAGCTAGGAAAGAGTGGGTTGGATCGTTGTTGGTAAGACGGAAGAGGATAGATATTATGCAAAAATGTTAGTCTGAAACTCATTCCTTTTCCTATAAAGGAAAGTAATAATCCGATCCAATTACTTGTTTTGAAAGTAATTTCATCTTTTACTTAAAATAATGGCTACGGAATGAGAACTAAAGAAGTTTTGGACCATTGTATAACTCATTTTGCCAACAATTTGAATAAAATGAAGAAGTTATGGTTTATCATATTCAAAACTTTCCCTTTATAAATCTGCTTAACTCAATTCCTGGAGAATTTGAGTGAAATTTTGGAATGAAGTAGGTATATATTGTGTTGAGAAGAAAGCATATTTATTTAAAAGTTGAAAGCTTTGCTAAACTAAATCTAAAAAGCCTTCATTATATTTCCTGTTATGCTTTCAGAGTTTCCTTCAATAATACAAGTGCTGAAAAGGATTTCTTTAGCATCTAGATTAGCCTACAATTACAATATTTAATTAATTTTAGATTCAATTGGATAGATTTGTTTTGTATTAACTTCTATAATTTGTAATATTAATAGGTTCAGGTTTGCTTAAATTTGTGCTGGTATTTTTGACATACCTATACTTGCAAAATGTACAACGTATTTGTAGGGCGTATTTTACTGAAGGTTAGATTCCGGCCGTTGATAAAGCTAAAAATACTTGGTCAGCAATGTTTCCTCCAGTTTTTTATAATTTTGTATGCACCCATACTGGCCATACTCTCCTTTAGCACACTTGCATAGTCCTCCAAGGCTTGTTTTTATGATTTATTCAACCACTACGAAATTCTATTCCAGGATATTAAATAATATGTGGTGCGGTTTTTGTTATTTAATCCTTTTGTTTTTATGTGTGAAAGTTTTTTATAGGTCAGCATTTACAAAGCAAGGGAATGAACGTTTAAATAATATCAGAACAAAGTAAGCTCTTTTTGGAGTTATCATATTTCAAAAATTTGGCTTTCTTTCTCTTTGCAAAGAAAGTCGAACTGTTATGTTTACTTCTGCTAGTAACGATGGCTGAGATTAGAGAGATTTAGAAATGAAAAAATAACTCTAGTTGGTTCTCATAGTAAGTAAAAAGAATCGGGCCTGTTTCTTTCAATACAAAAAGCAATATTTCACTCAAGTTCAGTAGTTTAAGAAGTTCTTTAATTACATAACCTTCAATCCTTCTTCCCACCTTAAGCATTTCCTCTGTGCACACCTTGACATGGTCCTGCTGATGTAAAAAAATATTGTGGCTTTGGCGAAACTATTGATTTTCTTAGAAAAACAAGAAAATTGGCAAGATTTTTGTGATGTGAGTTTTCCCAACTTGTTTTTCCATTCACTCGTTAAAACCCTTGTCCCCAGAGTAAAATGAAGATCATATCATCACGTAAAATAGAAACAAGGAACGCTTCACTGGTTTATACAATACAACTAAAGCTGGACTTAAGTTTTCAATAGGATCAACTACTACTTATTTAGAGACTCCTTTTTCGAGAAACGGAAGCAGCTTTGATGATAAAGTAGTTACGAAGAGAACAGCAGATGTACAAACAATTGTGTATTGCCTTCGGTAAAAAGTTTTTTAAAAAGCGGAAGAAAAGGATGAGGACTGTGCCTCTTTCACTTCAAATACTTTCTTTACGCACGAATGATACAATAAACAGGTTCTTCTTACTCCGTGTACCTTATCCGAGTTCGGAGATAAAGAAAAATAAGAGACTTTCTCAAATATTTTCTTTTTTCAAATAAGTTGCGTACTTTCTTTGATACTGCATTCCTGGATAATACTTTGGAAGCATGCTGTGCATTTGTAACGAGTAATCCAGAAAAGAACGGCTGTTCCTTGTTTGGAATGCAATTTTGACTTGTTTCTTTTATTTTCCAAAGAGTTGGAGGGTGTCTGTGTGTTTATATAGGCGTTGTTAACGTGTACGCGCGTGCAATATTTTAATAGAATGAAGTAAAAATTGGATTAGTCCAGACACAAGCAAGTTGTATTCAACAAGATGAAACGCATTTGACTGATGGTGGGGTGTAGGAATGTTTTGAATGATGGCAAGTCCAACTGTGACTGTTTCTAACTGAAAAGACCGGGTATTGATAGCAGGATAAATGAAATATTAGATTACAACAGAAATAGCAGTTGGTGACATGTAAGATAGGAGAATACATGAAAGGACGAGTTTTATTAAATGGAAAACTGAATCCATAAAAAACTTCAAAATGAAAAGTGACATTTTTGTAAAAAGGGGTGTTGCGTAACGGCTGAAAGCTCTACTTAGGATGAATTAACGGTAGCTCTAGATATGTCCACTTGTGAAGTAAATATATTTTTCAAGAAGGTCTAGTTTAAGACACGCAATAATATTGACGTAGTGTTTGTCAAACTCTAAGATTAACCTAACCAGGGCCTTTTAATTTTACCAGAAAAGTATATTTTTGGCTTCTTTATTTTCCTTTTTTGACCGAATGAGTTCACATTTCCAAAAATACTGCTGGCAACGTGAACGTGAGAGGATGGAAATCTATGCCTTTCAAGAACATGAATTGAACATAAACTCACCTTTTTAGTTGACGTCTCTCCTGACTTGGCTTTGCGTGTATGTATTGTAAAAGCTGAAGTATTTCTTCCCGTAAACCGCAAAAAAAGAAAGGAAAAGTAAAATGGAACAGTGCAACCTTCCATCTTTATCCAACCACATTTAATTCGCATAAATTACTATTGACTTGGCTTTTACCGGTGATGGAAATGATGATGATGCACCTTGAAAAAAAGTTGTTATTTAAGAGTTCCATTTTAAAAAAGGAACCTTGTTCCAAATAAAAAACTGTTCTTAACAGAATCAGCTTTATTTATTATGCATTAGGTATTTCTTGTCGTTGTCTTTCTTCATTCTGGATACCTTTTCACTAGGAAATAGTTGCTGGAGAAGCTCACAAGTTCCGTAGGCAGATTTATAGTGACACAACATGAAAAATCCCAATTTAGAGTAAACGTGTGCACAAAGAATAATAATAAATCCCTCTTACAAAAAGTAAAAAGGGAGTGTTTTTTCCTTTTCTTTGACTTTTCTGATTGTTTACTTTCGAAGCTCTCACAGCTACAGAGGGTTATCTCTCATCAGCATTATCTCTTTTTAGTTCTGTTTAGTTTTGCTTTGTATTGTGTTTAGCTTTGGGTCCCTTTTATCTTGGATGTATGCGCATCGGAATTTATGACCAAATGTGAAATATGAAAGTTTATTCTGAAGTTAAGCAGCAGCATAATATTCTGTATTCCAAGCGAGCTTTTCTTTTGTTCATGGAAAATCAAATCAGGGTTGTCTGATTTTGTTGTGGTAAAAGTGTGTGATTTGACATGACCTGACCTTGCAAAGTCTCGGGGTTTATTAGTCTAAAAAAGTTTGAAGAAGATTCCATTTTTTGGTTTTTATTAAATATTATTATGCAAAACGAAGCAAGATGTTGCGCCATGCCTCTTATTAAACATGTTTCCTATTATCTGAGCCTTTATAAAGTTAAAATTATTCCTTAAGCCATTCCAAATCTGCTTAAAAAGTCCTTCATTTTTTAACAACAAAGGATTTACTCGTCTTTTTTCTTTCAAAAATAGCGTTGCGTCATAAATTTTAGCAGCATAAACAACCCAAAATGACATTCTCTAACAAAGTGAGTGTTAATGGGACTAATTTATAAACTGTTCTTGGCTTTTGGTCCGACAGCTCCAGTTTTTCTTCTTTTTTTCTTAAATGAAATATGAAGTGTACTTGACTGTTGACTTTCACAGTATGGACGTATTCAAAAACTCTCTGCAAAGAAATTATCATTTCTCGAGTTATTACTCGTCGCTGTATAAACCCAAATAGGAATGCTAAAATAATGAAAAATGTTGTACGTTTTTAGTAATGGGGAGACTCTTTGACTTGAAAGACTCCAATCCATACTCTAAGCACGTGGAGCAGACACACTCGTTTTTTATGGAATATTTCAAGGAAGACAAAATCCATTATTCATTCCAAAAACTCATCTTCAACTATATCGTGTTTACTAAAATGTGATATGCGATTGACGTTTTTTTCTCCTTGAGAAATTGGAATACAAAAGCAGAGGATTTTGCTTTGGATTTCTGCAAATGGAATACGCAAAGCTTCCTGTCTTAAGCTGGTTTCTTGGAAAGTTAATTTTCTCTAAGCTCCGCTGTGCTATGTGAATAAAAGTTAGGATTTTTTGCAATAGAAGGAAGGATAAAGAGATGATGTGATGTTCTGTTGCGCAATTTTCACTATCTGTCTGTAAGACCGGGAGAAATTATCATGAGCATTATCTTTAGAACTTGAAAGAGTGAGGCAATCCTTATTGCAAAATCCAGCAGTAGGTCAACCACACTGAAGTGATTTCTGGAAAAGGGTAAAAGGAAAGTAGGCAAATGGAAGGGTCTCCTCCAAGCCTCTTGCAAAAAAGAAAAATAGGCCGAAAGCGGAATGTGAAAGGACATTGTCTATGCTTTCTCTAGTTTATTTCTGTCTGAATTACTTAAGAAGAGTGGCTGCCTAGTGTGTGGGCACATTTCTCCTCAAAATTGAGAAATAACTTAAAGAAAATACAACCCACGCATTCGTAAATATCTCAGAATCCCCCTCAGTTTAGTCCATTAAAGGGCGATGGAGAAAGCAAGGAAAAAGAAGGAGTAAGTGAAGTCGTAAAAATAAAATAGGCTTCATCTCCATTTTTATATTCTTTCTCACTTTCATTTTTATTCATTCTTCCGGCAGAGCAGACATGGAGGGGAGGAGGGAACTTCTTTCTTTCTCCACTTCTCCAATCTCAATCTTCATTTGCTCGTAAATTGTTGAGGCTGTGAGGGGTAGCACATGCAGTGGTGTTGGTCGTCGTGGTGTAATGCACTGTTGGAAAGGATCTCTTTTCATCTGTCATCCAAAAAGGATACGAACATGGGCAAATTTAGTGAGTTTTGGGCAATGGAGGAAATGAAGATGGTCTACTGATCCCAATTTCAGGATACAATACTTGCTTTCACACTCGACGGATATTATTAAATAATGCAAAATTGTGGGAAATCCTCAAACTAGAGCCGATTTGCAAAAACACGTATTTCCTCCATGAAATCCGCATAAATCCTAGAAAATTCCAGCTGGGAAAAGGAAATATATTCATGTGCCATTTATTTCAATCCTTCATTTTATTCAGCACGGAAGAAGGAGAACTAGAAAAGGAAACAAAGAAAGTGTGGCTAAAGCAAACAATGCAAAGCTTAAGTTAAACCTTTTGTAATATAAGCTTGTTTAGGAAACGGAACAAGGAAAAGGCTGGAGAGAGATGGGATGGAGAATTCTCTCGTTCCTTTTGCCTCACTTTCTCTTCGGTCAACAGGGTCATATGCGTATGAAACTGAAAAGGACAAACAAAGCTTTTACGTAGATTTGTTTTAGGATAATAGTAAAAGAGGAAACGGATGATCATGTGTCCGTGTCCCAATTCAGGTTTTGAAATCCTGCGAAGATCCGATACAATAATAGAGATTTAGATGTATTGACATCTGAGTAACTTGAATATCTTACATGTTAGGTATTAAATGGCAATAAAAGAATAGATTGGAAATCGAAACGGATTGAGAAACGCAATAAATTGGAAATCCAGATGTAAATTGCTTTTGTGAATATCCAAGAAGAGTTTTACAACTTTTGCCAAGCAGGCATGTGTGTTATTGAACGGACATTATTATGAGCGCAATTGCATAAATGCTACTAAAACTCATTAGTTAACTATATTTAGTCACAAATTTTCTCCAAGTTACCAAATCGCTGACATATGTCGTGACTATTATGCAATCAGTACTGGAATGCTTTCCTTTTGACATTGCATGTTTATTGTTCTCTGAATTGTAGAAAATGAGCTTATTTGAATGTCTCATATTGTTCTAAATATGCTAAAGAGGACATGAGACACATGCATTTGGCGTTTTTTTGCTTTAAAAATGTTCCGGGAAGGCTATATACGTAGCGTGTGGACACAAAAAAGTCGCCATTCTTACTGCTGCTCGCTCCAGCATTTTTTGAAAATACTTTAAAGTAGGGAGGGATATGTTGTTTAAACAATTTTTTAAATTGTTCAAATAAACAAAAAGTTTGCTTGGGCAGGCTAAAAACAAAGTAATTTAAACTTGGTAAATTGCAATGCGGCAAAATTGTTGTTCTTAACCAATTACCATTTATCCTTGAACGCTGTAGCGCTTCATCTAACCATGTTTAACTGAACAACTACAATTCTTAATTTCTCATGACACTTTCCATACTTATCTCGATGCGGCTGCCGCCTCTGCTTGCGCAATTTCCTTTAAAAACGGAATACGTTATGCTTAAATGAATTTAAACTTTGTTAAAATAGGAAAATTACGAATAATGCAAAAATACTCCATTTTTTTAGGAACACGGTAAAAAAATATGAATTATTTCAAGCGTGTGAAAACGGAAGCTCTCTGAGAAAAATATTCATTTTAGCTTTAAGTTGACTTAGGTGGGCAAGGCATAGCAAGAAAGATAGAATATTATGCAACTACCTTCTTCATCCATTTTCAGCAAGGAACTCGAAGTAAAAAAGACAATTCTCTGGAGAGAAAATGGGAGCTTTAATAAATGGAAGATGTTGCATGCTTGATGAACTCTGAGAGTTGTAAATCCTTCTTCGTTTTTGGAATAAGAGAAGAAGAGTAGGCATAAAAAATTAGAATGAGGGAAAAAATCCCTTTTCTCTACATTCCTTTTGCGGCTTCGATAAATACATTCTGGAAAATTTTCTTTGCATCTCTCTCAGCAATTTATGGTCCATGTTTCCTTTCCCCTCTTTCCCATTCTGAAGACATGAAAAGTGTGGCTTTTGTCACGGAGCGGTGAATAGGGATGTGATTAGTTCTTTTTCAAGCAGGGTGACAATTACTCTTTGCGCTTCCCTCCGTGTGCGTGTGCATGTGTGTGTGGTAAAAGATAAAAAGAGGAGGAAAATTAAAGAAATTTAAAAATATACATCACAAATCACTGTTTTGCTACTTTCAAATAGGATTCCAGAGAGTGTGCGGTTACATCGTCATGAATATCATAACCACAACTTCTCTAATGGAAGCTAAAAAGTTATGCTTACAAATTACTGTCAATAATTTACCTCTTTTCTATACCTTCTCAACAGAGTTTCTCTTTGTTAGTGTTTAATACAAATTTTCTGCCTCCCCTTCAAAATTTCAAATTTTATGAGCTTTTTAAATGGAGTTATATAAAAGTTGAATACATCAACTTAAACCGAAATGAATTATTAAGCCATGAATTTTTAAAGGATTACTTTTAATTAATTCTTTTGTGTTTGGGATAAATTATCCTACTATATATGGTGCTTTCACCTTATTTTAAGTATTATTTGATTCAATTGGATGTCATTGGTTGGGGAGGAAAGTATTTTTCAATCTATCCGGAAACTTACGGAATGGATGAATGAGAACTTTTATTGAATTTACATGAAATTTCTTACCTATAAAATCTTTTGGTAAAAGTGGAAATCTTGTAAAGTTCTGGTAAGGCTTTTAGGCTTAGGCATGCATGCATGATTTACAGCTATGAAAAATAAGAAAAAATGCAAACATTTTATGTAAAAGTTGGCGAATAAAATTACATATAAAATATTTTAACGTAATGGCTTCTCCTCCCTATTACATAATAATATGCATGGATTCAAGGCAATAATGCTCACTCAATGATGATGATGACGATAGTATCTTCATTCAGCGAAAAGTACACTTTATGGAGAAAAAAGTGCTACTGGTACTATTCATGCAGAAAAATTGAATTTCTCAACTTATCTCCATTTAGATAAGTGAGGAAAAGCGTCGTACTTCTTGTCTTTCTCTGAACAAGTCTTACTTTTTATTAGCTAGATTTCAGAGAGATCCTATTTTAGTCGCGTTTTACTGTGATGGAGATCTTTTCTTAAGTAAAGATAAGATACAAAAGAATTCCTCCTTAAAAACAATATTAGATCATTAAAAGTTTTATCATGGGACGGAAAAGAAAGACTAGGTTTTATAGTGCCCTTTCTTTTTAACCGATGTAAATTGCAGAGAAAAAAGTGAAAGTGTCCTAGTTTTTTACTTACTTCCTTCCTTTTCTCCGCAAACCAAATGTGCCCGTGCCCATCTCCAGCTTTTTTCTCGGTTTTATGGCGGTAGTTGGATAGTTTGAGGATGTAAGTTGAGCAACACGTTATAAAAACATTCAAGTTGGAACAAGGCTAAAAAAGAGCTGAAATGGGACAGTGTCATTGTCTATTATGGTGCCCGTGCTTTTAAAAAATGTTCCAAACTTTTCATATTTTCGTAAATCCATGTAGAAAAAATCCATTGTGTAAAAACTTGAGGATATAATTTATAGAGGACAATATTCTCCACTTCCGGGGAATTCTTATTCCATAAAAAATATTTGATGATTAGATTTAAAGAAATGGATAAAAGGATTGGGCAAAAACAAACTTTTAAAGAATTTGAAGTGCTTTTCAGTTTTAGGTAATCCTATTATAGTATGGGCTTTTGCGAAATTCTTGAAGAAACTTTTATTTTTATCGATTAATTAATTTAATGAAAATTCAAAGATGCAAGAATTTGTCTTAAATTTGTGTGTTCAATATGCATAAAGTGGAACAGCTCCCAAGGGAGAAGTTTGAAGAAAATGGGATTGAAAAGTGTATCAAAGAAGCAGGTGGGTGAGTAGGTGGAATGAGCAAGGAATTTTGCAAGAAGAAAGCACAACGGAAAGATTATTATGCTTATTAAACAGCAATGTGGCTATATAGCGCTTTGCTCTAGTTTCCGTTCATTTGATTTTATTGAGCCATCGAACTTCATTTCCCTTTTTTCTTGTCCCCACTGGTCTGCTTTTCTTGTTCATATTCATGAAGTTGGCTTTGATCTTCCTTCTCTTTCTCTTCATTGCGGATCAAAGCAAATTACAAGTTTTGTTCACAAATGAGTGAACACAGTTAAGTGTCTTCTGCTTTTCCTTCAATTTGGTCATGGAAATGAGGGAAAAAGGTTGACTTTCTTCCACGTCCTTTGCGCTGTGTCCTTCACCACAGTATATTACTTGGTTATATGTACCTATAAACAAGCAGAAACTTGTTAGGTGTGCCAAGTTCTTAGAATCTTCAAATTGAAGTTAGCGTTGTTAACAAACTGGAACGTAACTAGCTTTAGGTAAAAAGGCAAATTAAACCTAAAAAGAACCTTGTAGGGAAAACGTTCCTTTCCGTCCTGAATAAACACACTTGCGTCTAAATTAAAAGGAGAGAAAGGAGTGTGAAAGTGTATTAGGTAATAATCAACCATCTAAAGTTCTCATATTGTGTTAATAATGTGTTGGAAATTGGAGAGAGTAAAACACACATGATACTCGTAGAATGAGTGCGACAACAAAACTCTGGCCATCAGTTAAGGACATTTCATTTCAACGGGGATACTCTCCTAATCCCAGACAGTGACACGTTTTGAATTCTGATGAGCTACTTTTGATCCAACCCGTCGCTTTTGTGTGGGCTAAAACAAGACACCTTCGCAGCACTTAAGTCTTTTCTAACATTTCAAAAACGAGGGGAAAACAATGCAAAAAATAGGGAAGAGAATTAAGGCCTTTTTACTATTGTCATTGTCATCTCGTCATTTTCTTGACCGCATACTTTCTTCTTTGCTCTATCCTCACAAATACCTCTTTTAAAATTACGTAACACGTAACATATAAAAGTAAGAATGATGATGAATGCAACACAATTTCTTGCGTGTGTACTTTTCCTTGAACTGGAATTCTGTTCAGGCATACGACTCTTAAATAATAATGCTGTGATGATAGTGATGAAGAGGATGATGGTTTCATTCCCCTGTAATGACGGTATTATGAGCTAACAAACGCACCTATTTGTTTGCGGTATGAAATCACGAAGCGGAGGTTTTCTCGTTGTGGGCTGGTCATTTTTTTACAAATGAAGCCTTAGAAAAGAGTAAGCCTATTAAAAAGTTGAGAAATTCCAAAAAGGAGCGTTTTCAGCGTTGTCCAAATTGTTGAAATGGAAAAGAAGAAGGACAAAGGGAAGGACGAGAAAGTTGGCTGGCTTCCGTTTGTCTTTGCATCATCATCCTCCTCCTGTCTTCATTACTTTTGTCGTAAGATTTGAAGCAGGCTGTGCGTGATCCTAAAAAGTCAGTTGACCACAGAGCACGAGCACACAATTCCAAAATCACTTCTTCATTTATATAAAAATAAGCTTTTGAGAAAGAAAACAATCTTGATAGCATTATTTTAATGATAGTGATAGTATGATTGAGTCTCAATAAAGAACCCGCAAAATACTACTGCGGATGTTTAAAAAGATATAAAATTGGTTTAGATTTCTAGGAAATGTGTTTTTCTTCTTTTAATGAAACGAAACAGTACAATGAGCCAAATTTCAAAGGAACTTTTGCTTTGCCATTGATGTTGCTGTCAATACGAGTACTATTGGGATTCGTTCGACTTCGAAGGTTTTGCTATCTGTATGTTTGTCTCTTTTTGATTATTTTATTTCTGTTAGAAAATAACATTTTTGACGGGTGGTGGGTAGCGGAAGCAAACTTCAAGAAAGAAGAATTGAATGGAAGGCTTTATTAAAAGAGATGTCAATGATGCTTGACTACCACTGTGAGTTTTGATACACGTGTTACATGTATTGTTGTGTAACAAGGATCATTTCACGTACAAGACAGTAAGGAAAATGCAATTTCCTGTAGTATTCTCTTCAATGTAACAAAAAAAAGAGAAGAAATGAAATGGATTTTAAAATAGTGCTATTGCGCGCAACTGCAATAGAAATACTCATTTTAACTAAAAAGTTTTATAACAGGAAAAGTATCTTATAAAAGCCCGCATTTCTAGCAACGGTCGTTTTGGTAATCTTTTAAACTGCCCGCTCCTCCCTATCCGTAAAATTGGCCCTTGCAACAAAATTCATAACACTTTGGATTGTAACAAGGATCATTTCACGTACAAGACAGTAAGGAAAATGCAATTTCCTGTAGTATTCTCTTCAATGTAACAAAAAAATGAGAAGAAATGAAATGGTTTTTGAAATAGTGCTATAGCGCGCAACTGCAATAGAAATACTCATTTTAACTAAAAGTTTCAGGAAAAATATCTTATAAAAGCAGGCATTTCTAGCAACGGTCGTTTTGGTAATCTTTTAAACTGCCCGCTCCTCCCTATCCGTAAAATTGGCCCTTGTCAACAAAATTCAGAACACTTTGGAAACTAGACGAAAATGACCTTAACTGTTTTTGCCAAGAATGAGCAATATTTTTGAGCAGGAGAGGTGGAGGAACTAGCCAGGAGCCATTCATTGTTTTCTATTTTTAGGCCACAACAATAAACATAATTCTTGTCCGGAGAATAATGCAAAAGTAACGGCAATGCGGTGGTTCCTCTATCTTCATTTTCATTGTTTTCCTCAGTGAAAATGGCTTCTTTCTAAAAAGTGACTTTCGCTCATTTCCTTTTCTTTTATTGGCTTTCCTATTTTACCGGTAGTCAGAAGTGAAATAGTGGCATTAGGTAAAAGCCCTAACAGTGTAAGAAGGTGGGTGGCCTATGTAGTGTTGTTTGTTGCTTAGGCTGGACTGATAACATTTTTCTACTTGTAAACTAACCCTTTTCCATCCACAGTAAATTACACAAATGTATCAGGTTTGATTTAGCTTTTGTACTTTTCGCATTTGTTTAACAAAGCAAAAATAAAAATCTCTTTTCAATTTAGAGATAGACCGGAACTGAGATAGTGATAGGCAGTATCATTCTATTGCACTGAAGCGGTTTCCAGTAGTTGTAAATTAAATATGGTGGTGGTAAAGAGAAACATTTTTAAACATAGTTTGAATTAAGGTTAATGTTTAATCATAAACAGACAGCGGTGATATGAAAGCTTTTTATTGTCTCAAATGTTGAAGATTTATGTAGCATTTGGATGTACAGGGCGCGGTCAGTCGTCAGTTAATGCAATTTCATTTACGCTATCAAGATGTAATATAACATTACGAAATTGACCAATAATAAAGCTCCAGAGATGTTTATCACTTTTAGCAGAAGTGTTACAATGGACATTACACACCTTCTCTTTGATTATCATCGTTTTTTCTAAACATTATCAATGAGCACACCTTCAAAAATTGTTATTGCAGTAATTATAAAACTGCTCGGACGTGTTCAAGAAGCGTTTTAGCTCCCTTTTCGGCCTTCCTATCTGTTTTTTACGATGCACGCACGCAGACTAAAACATTATGCAATTACAGTTACTATTACCGGCCGTTTTCTTGCGTCATTCTAATCGTTTTCAAGTAATTTTGTTATAGTGGCCCTTCAATAATTCCTTTTATTCCCAGTCTCCCAACGTGGTAGGGCTTTTTGTATTTATCACCGCAATCAACAAAAGCCGATTGTTCTTTTTGAACTTAAAATCGCTATTGCGAATTGAATTTTATAAGATGAAGGATGAATTGCTTCATTATTCAATTTCTTTCAAAAAGTTCTGAATGCCACCCTTTTCTCCTCCTAGTGCGAAATTTCTAATGAAGACAATTTTTACAGGATTCATGACTGTATCAAAACGATGTTTTGTAAGAGAGGATTATTCATTATTAAAAAAGATCCATTGTTGTACCCCAGCTTGTCGTTAAACTCTTGACCAACTCATTCTTTAAAATCGACACGTATCCATCCCCCTACACAATGCACGGATTTTTTATTATTATGTAAAATTGTAATCAAGCAGGAAAATGCTTAGAGCGAACGGTACTTGAATGGCTTTGTTAAGTACCTACTTTTGGACTTTATGAGAGATTGTTCATAGTCCAAGCTTAAATTAAAGATTTTTTAAAACTATGCCTGGTCGACACTAAAAATAAAAGGATGATGTGGATTCACACTTGAATTGTTAATGTTCTTTTTTGTCGTGTACAAAACGCTGTAAACTCTAAAATCTCAACAACTTCAAAAGTAATAAACATTTTTTGCTTCAAGATCACATTAAAAATGTAAATGATGAATGTTTTGTTATGAGAGGAGGAGAGCTCTGTAATCTTTAATATATCTGCAAACACAAGTTACATGTGCATCGTCATTATTCTCCTCATCTCCTCCTTTCCCATTACTTTTATGCGTTTACAACTTTGCTTATTTTAGCCAGAAAAGATAATATTTTTTCAACGAGTTTCAATCTCATTACGTATCTCTCTCACAGTTATAAAAATATATTTTTAGTAAAACATTTGCATATTTTTTACTACCACTCATCCGCAAATTCTTGTGTCGCCAGATTACATACAACAAAATCCGAGATAAACACGTACTTGCTAAACATTCTAAAAAATTCCTTCTCTCAGGGATATTCGAATCATCATTATTCATGCAAAAAGGGAGGAGTCCTTGTTTGTTCATTTTCATTTTTAAAACACAATTTGAATATTTTTTTTAAATGTTGCGACTCCTTTTCGTTTTCCCTTGACGGAGTAGCAGTAGTAGTGCCGCCATTCTATGATTATCATTATGAATCCATCTTTCCATTTTAAACCGGAGAGAATTCAGAGATTTTTCTTTCCTAAACAGAATTTTTTTGCTTGGTTTGCTTTACTTCTGGTTTTGAAATAATTTCTCATTTTCTTTTTACTTTCATCCTTTTCCCGTTTTTTTTTGTTCCAGGAATATTAAATTCGCATGAGAAAGGAATGTATTCAATT
>JAANSO010001949.1:0-14957 GCA_036507315.1 Lepidocyrtus fimetarius | reverse complement strand
CAGTTAAAAATGTTCAAATAGCAAGGTGGTGAAATTTTTGTTGGAATAAACCAAATCAAATACGCTGATTCCAAATATGATATCAGTTTTTGCGAATTGTTGCAAACTTTTGCAGAATTTGCAAATTTTCATGTAGTATATCATTCGAACCTTAAAGACATACAGATCAAGAATACGTTACTAGTTTTGCAATTTTAATGCAAATTTTTTAAAAATGCAGTAAATAAGCAATTTAAAAGAAAGTTGAGTTAAGAATGCAAATACGTATAGCTTATCCGTACTTTTGCTGTATATTTTGCACACATTGGCCAATACAGCAAAAAATTAAAGCAGGCATCAAATGCATACGTTCAGCTAGTCGGTTAATGGTTTTACTACCGTTTATTAGAGTTGTTATTACTGTAGAAAATTAATATTTTTTATTCTCACATCTAAACAAAAAGTGAAATACTACAATAATACCTTTACAACTTTTCAAACATTTACCTTTTTGAAAAACATGTACTCATTTTATGGATTTTTTGGGCTTTATAAATATATTTTGCATATTTTATCATATTTCAATCATTTTATCTCATCGCCAATAATTCAAACTTTCATTTTGCCTGGAAAAGTTTTAAGATGAGCATCATCATTTTTAATTTGATTTGCTTTACAAATTGGAGAATAATTAATTATCTATATAATTATACATGTCTTTGGAATATGTATTTATTCATTTCTACGCCAGCAATATTTTGAAAGACAGTTGCAATTCTTTAACTTTATGGAAAGTGTCTCAATTTAATGAATCTAGGAAAAGAGCAATCGCTTTCCCCAGAATTATCTTTTGTCTTTTTTCCATTAAACTACTTTTCCTTTTCAACAAACATCAACTAGGTATAGAAAAAAATTCCCACAAGGCATTTGGAATATTGTGTGAACGTGTCCCATTTAGCTAAGCTTTTGTTTGAATCTTTCATATATCTTTTGCATACTAATGTACAGATCAGATCCGCTGCTCATTGCTGAATCCCTAAGGCCAAGACCGGGTATACAGGAAGGATTACTACCACATTTTACCTTAAAATCTTCCGCTTTGTTGTTTTTCCAACCTTGACTCGAATCCAAACAAATGCTCAACTACCAAAAACGTTGCTACCGCCACCGCGACAGGATCCAAGCAGACACTTTCTTTTCTTTCATCTTTCCTCCTTTTGTTTAAAAAAATTATTTGTAGAGCGCTGCTCCTTCTTCCCGCTACCGCAAGCTGTAACATGGTATGCTCTTTTCCTTCTCGAAAAAATATAAAATGAAAATATCGCGTATATGACGCGTTTGAATGATAATGGAAATGTGATTCCTTTTCTACTAAAAGTAAGAAAGTAAGTTAGGCCATGATTAAGCAATATATGGAGTTAGAAATGAATTAAAACTTTTTTAAGTTCAAGTTTAGATGGAGAAAGAAAAGGACATGTGAATTTGTGATACTTTGTATGAAAGTCTCAAGAGACAAGCCTGTGCAAAGAAGTAGAAAATGAATTCAGTAATCACACACACAAAGTAAAGCGTCTGGTTACTTACAATCTCCCTATTATGAACTTTCTTTCATTCAAATTCCCTTTCTTTATCAAATTAAGTAATTTGAAAATTGCTAGATTTTCCGTTTAAACTCTTCTTGTACTGCAATTTAAAAACTATCGTATCACATAATCACATACTTTTAATCATTCATGAAGGACAATCAAGTGTTTTTCAAGGTTGTATGGAACGGGAAGCACCATTTTGAAAAAATATCAGAAAACGTATTAACTGTAATAATTACCTGTTGTTGATCATATTAAAACTTTAAAATAAAAGCCTTTCACATGTTGTTACAGAATGGTCTAGCAGTTAAATTCAAATCGTAATAAACGTAGTATGTAATGTTAGCAGAATAATTATTATTTATCTGACAATGAGTTGAATCTTGACATAGCTTTTCAAATAACAAAACTGCTTGAAGTAACGTTACAATTGACAGATGTATTGATATTTATATGAAAAAAATGCTGTTGTGCAAATAAATGCAAGTTGTATGCCTAATTCATAATAAATTCCTCTCAAGACTGCATTCTATTCACATTGAGCTATTTTAACACCATTTCATCAGAATTCCTATCACGCTGTTCCAGTCAGCATCATTTAGATATAGCCTTTTCCTTTAGAAGAAACGTCTACTCTGATTCGAAAATCCAGTTTTAAAAGGACAGTAAATTGAAGTGTGTACTACAGTGTGTCGCTCTTTTCCATCTTTATTGACCTCTGTTTCTTAACCGCTAGAAATGTGGTCGTTTCGTTCCACTTTCTTCATCCTTCATACGTCTTCCCTTGCTTTTCCTTTTCTGTTATTTTGCTCAAAAGGAGCCATTATATAGCTCTCTGTGGTCCACTTAAGAAATCAGACCTGAATGAGTTCAAATTTGGAATTCTGACCGTATACGAAAATGACGTTGTCTGATGTGTTTTGAATAACTCTGAAGGCTCTATTTCTGTACACATTTGTACAATCATTCTGCGTCATTCTTATCAAAAGCATTTCCAGGAATTCCTTTACCTGTACTAATAAATACTGAAAATAAGGATATTCCATGACAAGAAAGAAAATATCAATTTTTCATACAATAAAACATATAGACAAAGAAAATTTGTCAACTTGTTTGAGCTGAGAATGTTAGCGTAAGAATGCGATGATACAAGTGAAGATGATAATATATTTTCCATTTCCAGGCCTCCTGTGCACTCTTAAACAAACCAATTATTGTAGTCAGTGGCAGTTTAGGATATTAAAGGTACAAGTGTGATGAAAAAAGACAGTTTAAAAAAGTTATGAGATTTTTAATAAAGATAAAAATGACGATATTTCATTCTACTCCAATTTTCCTAGACGGAAATTGGTTTTCTCAATGCATCCTATTGCAACAAAATTATTTACAAATTTTTAATTTGCTTACCTTCAAATTCTCTGTACAGCCATGTTTTTGCTATTGTTCACTGTAAATTCTCTACTACAACTTATATTTGTATATTCACATTTCGGTTAATTGCCAGCTTTTAAGCGTAATTCCAACTACAAAAAATTCGTGCTTTTTACTTCAAAACGCTCCTCTGTGTACCATTAATTACTAGGTAAATCCTATAGTTCTCTGAAGGTCAGCTTATGTGGTGGAACTAAACATCATTAGTATAAGATTAAATTACGACAAATTCTATTAATTAAAGTAGTATTTAATCCATTCCAGATGAGCTCTTCATATCTGCATTTAGACAAAAATTCCTAGAAATGGTTACAAAAATGTATTATGGTTCTACTTTTGAAGCACAAACTTTATTATCAGCATCATTACTGAAAAATTGAAAAGAATATGAAGAGGGAAACTATGGATTTACTGGATCTACAAAAACGTTTAGTCACCAGTTTAGAGAAAAAGTTGGAGTGAGCAGCTTGAGCTTTAGTCGGTTACAAATGGGTTGCCATTCAAAAAACCTAGAAGTCGTATTACATAGTGCAGGAAGAAGAAAAGCGGATACGGACAATTTATAGAAATTAGATTTCCAGCTAACTTGTTTTTGCTAACTCAAAATCGTAGATTTAGAAACGGGATTTTGCTTGAAGGTAGAAACAAGCGGAGGATAAACCTCGAGTTAGTATCCTTGCGTAGAAAATTTGTCTACCTTCCAACTGGATTATTATTAAATATAGTTTATGACATAATTTTTCTATATAGGCAGAGGCAGAATGTACGAAACTAGTATCGCTCTGGATAGATTTTGTTTTAAATTGAAATGAAGAAAGTTATTTACTTATTTTGACAGAAAATTTGGTCGGATCAGATACAAGCTGCTACAAGGTTTAGTTGAAAATAAGATAGAAATATCATTGCTTTGATGATTAAAAAGTTTAAATTATTTTGAAATAAGTATTATACGTTCCATATTGGCATTCTTCATCATCTACAGATATAGACAAGTAAATAAAGTATGTGACGCAAGCTATTGGTTTGTTGGAATATGACAAGATTAATTTCGCATAAGTTATATGAGAAGACAAACTTAATTAAAGCCAATTAAACGAGTTTGATTAATTTTTCAGGAAATCGTAATTGGTATTAATTTAATCTTTATCTCTTTCGGTTTGAGATAACCAAGTTATAGAATAATACATAAAAGCAAACAAAGCCTTTTATTCATTTTAATTTCATGCTTTATTATTCTCTCTCAAATTCGCTTTATAATAATTTATATAAATGAATAATATGTAATACTTTATTTGAAAATCCCACACTCATTCAATAAAGACATGAAAGTGAATTGCAAACTACTTATAAATAGAAAAAAGGATTCAATGGATTTACAAATAATAGCTAATTGACACTCATACTTGTTAGTTTTACATCTCCATGTGACATCCAGGAACAAAACCAATGAACAAATACATTCAGTTTTTTTGGTAAAAAGCTAAAAAGTTTATCGTTTCATCGTAATTTTAACCAATCTTTGCAAACACAACTTCTCCAATTTCCAATTTACTTTATAATTAAAAAAGGAATTACCAGGAATACATAATAAAGTTACAACATCAATTCAGTAAGTGAAGAATTTTTTTGCCCACAACCAGCGCAGGTTACAAAAAGTAAGTTTACCTTTTCCTCAACGCTTCATTCATTTCCCCCAGTTTATATCGCTAATAACTGAAAATTGCTTTTACTTGGCCTTTGAAAAATTCGAAAAATCTAACATCATATTTACATTAACCAACATGTACAAATATTATGAAAGAGGGCAGAAATCCGAAGAGAAAATCTATTTTTACCTACATTCAACATCACGTTCATCATTGATGTAACTAATCAGCTAATGGACAAAGTAGTTAATCTGAAAATACATTCTCTGCATTGTTAATTACGATAGCGTTAGCAAAGCCAAACAAGAGCCGCTGTGCATAATAATCTGTGCGAAGGAGAAAGCATACAGAATCTAATTCTCTTTGCCCCAGTTTTCAACTTTGCTGTTTATAATCATTCTGTTCAACATTTCAGACAAGGAAATGCATAAAATACACATAATAACCAGTGCTCATTTTTCTTCTCTGCAATCTCGTAAACTACAGAGGCCGCCCATGATATAATTTATACAAAAACTTTCCCATTAAATCTAGTCAAAAATGTATGAGAGTAAATTTTCTATTACTTTGTTGATATCGTGGCATTAATTATATGTACGTTATGCTTAATAGGATAACTAAAAATCTCGGTCTTTATAATAAAAAGCTATTTTATATTTATGCTTTATGATACAGCTTTATCTTTTCATTAAAGTACATTACATAACTAAAAGTATGGAAGGTTATTACAACTGAATAACCTCGGAATAGTATAGTTCTTATTAGTGTAATTACAAGGAGGATTACTTTTAATTTAAGAAACTATCACATCATCAACCACAGTGAAATTTTCACTTGTCTCATTTTCCCCGTTTATGAGAACATTCAAACGTTTTTTGTATTCCCACAAATAGTAAAACTTTTTAATAGTATTTTACATTTACCACAGAATCTTGATGAGACACGTAATTATTAATTTTTAAACCAGCTTATACCAAAAAATATTGTTATTCTTCTTAATGACATAATAATTATATAACTTATTTAATTAATAAACTTTGTTTGGTGATATATACTTACTTTTAGTATGAGAATTTCTACAAGTCTCACTCTTCAAATTTTATATTACAATTTCTAAACAAAAGTTTAATAATTATAAAGCACCCACAATGTGCAAGTAGTCATTACTAGATGCTCCAAAAATGCTGCTAGTCAATTTGACAATATTATTGTAACATTTATTAATATATAAATATATATTATATATAATTTTTCTTGCTATTTACAAGGCGTTTGTTTCTAGAATGTAGTTATCTCCACGAATAGAAATGGTTGAGAAGCATTTATAAGTTGTTATATTTGTAAGTACGTATCAAATAGCATACTTTGCGACAAAACGGTAATTGAAGTGTAGATGAATTTTTGGCGCAGTTCCTTAGATTTCTTATTATAATTGCAGTATGATTTCTCTTTTCTTTTAACATAAATATACGAGTTTAATATAAATCATTTCATACTCTTTGTGTGGTTTGGAATATTCCTGAGAGCTAAATACAACATACATTCATATATTAAATAGAGTTGAGTTGAAGAAGAGTAGCACAACAACATAAAATATACATTTTCCCACTTCCGCTGATAATTATGATTGTGGTTTCTGCATATTATGTAAAAATAAAATCAAGTTTCTATTGTAGAAGGAAACATTTATTACAGTTGCCAAGAATTCGTAGTTGAGTTGTTATTTCCTCCTCCTGCCGCACTTGAATTCCAACTACCTTCATTGAATGCTGAGGAAAGAGAACTGTTAAAGATTGAAGATAAAGATGATGATAGGGACGATTGCGGCACTTCTCCCTCACCCCTACCACCTCCCCCCGAGGTCAGGACTGTGTTGACAGTGCGGTCATTGTTAACATGTGGAACATGACGTCGGGAGCCTGCAGCTTCGTCAAATGCTCCACAATGCACATTGTCATCCTTGACGGATAAAAACATGGAGGAAAAATGGTGTATCAAATAGCCCCCGATACTTATGCATAACATGAGAAGAAGGATTATTAGAAGAATTGTGGTCGGACGTAAGTAGCAAGAGAGCTTTCCGGCATCTTGGCGGTCCATTACATCCTTGAAAAAAAAGGGAAAAACGCAAAAATTTTCAGAATAAGAGAACTTGAGACAGAAATAGCAAATGATGATGGGCTTGGAATATTTAATCCAGTAAATTGAAGGACTTTTTAAAGAAGAATACTTATTTTGAGGTTCAAGTGCATTCACTAGTCTTTTCCAGTTATTTAGGACAGCAGTAGTGGTAGAGTAAGAAAAGGAAGGAAAAGGTGGTTCCAGATCTTTTTCTTTGGAAAGTGGAACGGATTTGAAACTTTTTCTCTTTTTAATCGACGTAACAAATTTCAAAAACTTTTTCCTCTCTCCCTGTACCCAAACCAATTCCATTGTCTGCTTTTTTATATTACGAAATTGCTCTTGTTACAGACTTGCTAAATGACGAGTTACGTACAACTCCGGTTCTGCTGTAAATTATTTTTCACAAGATGGGATATACTAACAAGCCCACTCCTGCTTATCCAACTTTTCAAACTGATTTTGAATTTAAATCAGAAGAGCTTGAAGAGAACTAAAAAAGAACATCTTGGATTTGAAGGAGATTGTCTTCATCATAAAAATTACACTAGTTTCCTCCATCAACAACAACATTTTACCTCGGAAGTTTCAAACTTTTTCAAATTTAAGTCCGGACTATGACAATCCTGACTGAAGTCGTCCCTTTGAAAAGGATTGAAGCTTCCGTTGGAAAACAAACTTTCTTTTTAGAAGGCGAAACGGTCTTTGTTAAGTTATTTTGAACTAAAACCAGTCGAATGGAATCGACTCAAACAACCTATATATACTTTCATATATTATTAAATTCGAAATGCTTCTATGTTATGATGTCTATCTACCATACTGTGTTTTATTTATGACAATATAAAATTGAAGACGAGTGCGCCGTTCAAAGATTTCTTCATTTACTTTAAAAATATGTTGCAAACTCTACTACACTATTAATCGGCTTTTAACAGAGAAATGTAGTGAATTTATGAATTAAATTGTAATTTTGCACGTCTCCTTTTCATGATCTCTCAATTCACTACATCAAATTAAGTTGACGCTAGTAGGAACGGTTTTCCGTGCATCTAGCAAATCTGTTTCTGATACAAATATCTGCAATTTACCTACGATTTGCCAAACAAGTTAGTTATACAAAAAGGGAAATTGGAGATGGAGAAACATGAACAGAGTGAAAGCCAGCAACACACCACCAATGCGTTCTGTACTTACTACTTAGCATCTGCATGAAATAACTGCTGAAAAATGTGTGTCATGTGGTGGCTTCCTTTTTTATAAAAACTATAACCTGCAAACACAAATTTTATTTTAGACGCTGGAACTGGTTCTCCAGTAAAATGGCCACATGTTCCTTCCAAAGCCCACGTAATATTTCCAGAATCAATCGTGTGGATAAGTAAACGTACTCAACATGCATTATGTATCTTTTCTATGCCATTTAAAAAGGATGAAAGAAGAAGAAAGCTTTTCTCTTTAAAATTTTTTTTTAGCTCTCCTTCTTTGTCTCCTTTTATGATAGCGCAGTGGAATTACAAAACCTGCATGAAATAAATAAATATAACATTTAATATAATAGAGGCAAAAAAGCTCATCTGGAGATTCCTTTGGATAGAAAATGGATGAGATGAAAACATTTTTGTAGCCAAAGAGGAGAGAAATTGAATGGATTGGATGAAAATGTTTTGTGCTTACTCCCTTTAAACTATTCTGGTACTCACTTCTTCTAACCATTATTATTACCATTCTCAATGTTTCGAGATAGTGATGAAGGGGATGGGAAGGCGGTGTTTGTTATCTTCTTTCCTAGTTAACCCTAAACTTTCCACCTCAACCTAAATTGTGAGCTTACTAACAAGCCATGTTTTCCTTCTCACTTGCTTTCTCATTATTATTCTTTCACTATCTCCGACTATTTAGTTTTCATCTCACTTTCCCACTCACTGGAATGAAACTAATGAAATAATGCATTTAAGACAAAGTTTTTTTTTTGCTTTTTCTTCCCTCTCATCTCTCATCATTCTTCTTCCTCCTCCCCAGATATTATTACTACTACATACAACTAACCCAGTGAACCGGCCAATTTTCTAAAAACTTCCATAACACATATTTTACACATTCCTCTTAGCACACAACGCAACAGCAGGAGCATTTAGTTCTAAAAGATTGGAAGAGAAGAGATACACGAAGCAAGTTATTAAATGATGGAAAAGTTCAGTCAACCTCATCCAACAGCAAACAACAAAAAGTTAATAGATGAAATCCCCACACCATATCCAACTAACCAACCTTTAGTTTTAATCATAAAGTCATCCCAAAATTCAGCCAACTCACATCAACTTGTACATACCTACATTTTCTACCACTACTGTATGTACCTATGCACATATACTAATTTCCGCCAGAGACATAACTATGTTCAGTCATTCAGCTTCTTTAGATAGAGTAGCTGATGAAAGCTTTAATGAAAAAAATCTTTGATAAATTTTGACAGTTTTTGTCAGTTTCATCATATAATTTATTTTAGATCCTCCAATTCCAACTTTTAAGCATTCCAACAAAGAAAATAGCAGTCAGAAACCTGGAAAGAATAGTGGGAATTTATTTATTAGCGTGCAGGAAGTAGGAACGAAAGGATAGTAGTACACGAGGAAGCAACATGAGAAAAGGAGAAAGTTGATTAGAAAAAAGTTCCAATATTAATACACAAAGTAAGCTCACTTACACATACATACGTTGTACATACATTGCATTGTTAGATTGTTTTTTATCAAAAGGATTAGCTTACCATTGCAATTAGGAAGCCAATGAGGCATGCCTTCATGGCTGGTTTCAAGTTTTCGCCCATTGTCAAACTGTATAAATTCTGTTCCTTGTCGATGAAACCCAGAATGGTGCCATCATTATGTTTAACCTTTCCCCGAGCAAGTATAAACATGAGAAAACGAATTTTTTGGTAATTTTATGTTTCATTATCATCATCATTGCCATCATATTCGTCCCCGTGAGGATGCAGAAACAAGATGATAGCGTGCAATCATGAAGATGGTGATGAGTTGGATGAGCACGATAATAGTTCAGAAGAGAGTAATAATGTAGAAATATAAATGTGTGAAAGTCGAAAACGAAGAGCAGACCAAGTGTAGTCATTCCATAATGAAGATGATGATGCATTGAATGATGTGAAAACAGAACATGGTGCAGCACCACAAGAGAAATTTGGTTAAAGTTGACGCGTTGATAATGTATCGGCCACGATAGAGCAAGGATAGAGCAACCACCGCCACGGTCATTATGATCAACAACACCACCACAGAAGAGTAAGAGGAAGTCAGGATGAAAAGTGTTGGAGAAATTACATAGAGAAAAAATAGAAACAAGTACAAATGGATTTGGTTAACTTTTCCAAGAGCTAATGCTTTTCGCTTGTCTTAGCGAAAAGCTAATAATTTTTCACATAGAAGTAAAAGAAAACATCTAAACAACTAATGTGAAGAAGGGAAGAATATTTATCACTGATACTAAAGCATTTCAGCCGCAAATGGGAATTCCTGTTTTGCAAAGATGGCTTTGCAAAAAGTGAATTCTTCACACAACTGATATACTTGCTTTAATGAATACATAATATAAAAATGTGAAGTAATAACAAAAATATAAAAAGGTGTATCGTAATCATTAGTGTTGTGCCATGTGAAGAATGGTAATTAATTTCTGCGTACCATTAATTCCGCTCTGTTTTTCCATCTCCCTTTTGTGAACACACTGAACGGGTAGATAGAGTCGAGCTGAGGAACTGTTTCATATGTCGCCTCGGGGCAGCAGCAGCAACTAACACAACATTCTTTGTCCTTAAAAATGATACAAAGGGGCTCCTCTGGTTTCAACTTGAAACTTGCTGTCATCGCTGCAAACCGAAGGGTCTATGAACAAGATGAAAAACATGAGAGAGTTTTACACGCTTGGCCAACTGTTTTGTAAATAATTATTGTGAAACGAAAAACATTTTATTAATTATTACTTTGATCTCTTCAGTAGTAATATTCATAAAACTCATTGACGGTAAGGTTAACTCAACAATAGGCAAAGGCATATTATGCATTCATTTCTCTGTTACTTTCAAATTAGGTATTTACACAACTCTTTTAGCTTACTAGTTGTTTTCTAAAGAGTTGACTTTCCTTGTTGAAAAATAGGTAATGATTAAGCTGATAAATAAATTGTAGGAATAAATAAACGTCAAAGTCATTTATTATCAGTCCTATAATTCCCTGGAAAAAGGAAAATTTACTAATTTATAAGTTTACCAAGTTAATGGGGCAAACAGAAAAACGTTCTTAACCATAATTTTGTTTACTACATCACGTCAAACTTACGAGAGGATTCAAAAATAAAAGAAAGGAGATAAGAAATTAATATTTCAGTGACAAACCTGACAGCAAGAAATAGTTCGACTTCTTCCAAACTCCAGTTTAAGCACGCCTCGTTGATTCCTGTCATGAACTAAAATCACTTTTTGCTGTTGCTTAAAGTATCTTGACCAGATGCTCCCGTTTGTGTCTCCAAGTGCCGTCTCGAACAGACATTCTTGACTTTCATCTGACACTTTGTAATGGCACGGCGTGTCTGCACATAATCATCAACAGCAAATCGCAAGAATTAAAACTAGAGTCATTCATTAGCAAAATAATATTAATAAAAGAGGAAGTTTTAGTCAGCTTAAGTCAAAACATGTAATTCAAAATTAGAGGTTCTTTGTATTTAGTTCCAAGTAATAATGCTCCTTGTTTCTGAATCCTTTTATTGGAAAGCATACAACTTACAGCATACCTAAAGTAAGGACTAATCTAAGTTTTTTTTAACTTTGTCTTTATCCTTACAAAATTGGGGAAACGCGCAAAAAATCAGTAAAGGAAATATACAATTTAAAGAACTTTTCCAAAATTACAAGTCTCACAAAAATAAAAACTCATTCTTTAATTACTTACAAACTAAAGGATAGCATTAAATACATGTTTAAATTAAACAAAAGTTTTTTCTTGATTTCTTGAAAAAGCTAAAAGTGAAAGCTTTTTTGTTTGTATTCAGTTACGCACTATGCATGAATTGAGTTCATTCATTAATATTTTAGAAAAGGGAGTGAAAGAGGAGAAAGAAGGAAAACCCAAAATTTTAGTAGAATAAAACACATTCTTTTAGTAAAAAAGGAGTTTAATTTGAAGATTTTTTTCCAGAAACGTTTATTTGTTTTATGCTTTTTGAAATTAAATTGGAAAAGTGAAAGGTGTGGTTTACTTTTCGTTTTAGTACCATATTTTAACTTTTGTGCTTTCTTCCGAGACTCATTTTCCATCTCTCTAAAAACGAGAATGCAGAAAGTCGCAAATGAGTAGTTTTTTAGGAAAGCTAGTAGTGTAATGCTAGGTGGGAAGGAATTAATAAGAAAAGCTACTTACTGTCATCTGTAAGTTGGACATAGACTTTCCTAACATTCTTGAGAATTTCCAAGTCCTTTTCAGAAGACGGTAAAAACTTTGGACTAGATGGTGGATTCCCCCGCTCCTCTCTCATTTGTTGGTAATGTTCCATTTCGTAATGCTGATGATGACCCGAGTTACTCGCCCCTTCTTCTTCCAAACTGTTATACGTTCCACTATGCCTACCACTACTGTCTTTTGTCTTTTCACCTTTGCAAATGATCTCATTACTATCATTACAACTTCCCATATTGGTATTTACTCCTACTAATGGATCGTCTTTTTGCGCTGCCTCATTTTCCTCTACTGACTGTGGTAATGCCATGTCCACATTTATTTCTACTTGATTACCTGAACTAGCACTGTCATTTCTACTACTTTTGTTACAACCGTGTTCACCATCCCCACCTATCGTTCCATTAGGCATAAACCCATTGTTGCTGACATTGGATGAAGGGGTTGTCGTTGCCATCATTTTAGGGCGAAAATTGAAAGCTCCAACGCCACCAGCTCCTTTCACAGCAACACTTGCAGGGTCTGGACTCTTTACGCGATTTCTATTCTGATCCTCAAAAAGTGCTTCGTCATTACCAGCAGGTACTTTGCTCATTTCTCTTGGGACTCCTTTCTGAAACTCTTCCGGTACAGGATAGGGTAGTGGTGATTTACTCCCTACATTACAGCTGCCAACAGTGGTATTTTGAAAGAAAGCTTTCGGGTCACCTCCTAAAATCCTCAGTTTGACCTCGTTCAAATCTAGAAAAGAAAGCAAATTCAAAGGGTTAACCAAATCATATAAGTTATTGTCACCAATACTTACTCGAGTTTTAAACAGATATTTTTCACTGATGTTTTATCCCTTACTATCATTTACTTTTTGACAAACGCTTTAAAGCTTTATTAGAAAGCAAATACTCACAACCTAATGAAAACAAATTGTGCAGAATGGGTGCCATTGTCCAACTATTTTACTTCATAAAAAGAATGCTTGTAGTAACCGCCCTGCATTATGTCCCTTCCTGTCTTTTTTGTTTAAAACTAGTATAAATGACATTATGTCACCTCACGTACATCTCAACAAGTCATCCTTTTATAAAGATATATGAAGTCAACTTATTACTATTTTTCTAATGTAATCCGGCCATTTATATTTGGAAAGTGAAAAGGAGAGTCAGAGTCTGGGAAACAATAAAACAACGATGGAACTGAGCCATCTCTTGTTACATCTTGTTTTTCTCCTTTTTCCGTCTTATAATCAAATCGAAAAATAACCCCTCAACTCACGAAACAACCTTTACATTCGCCAACATAGTAATAAAATGCATAATACATGCTTAGCATTAATATAAGGATGAGGAGGAAGATGAAAAAGAATCTTTTCTCTTCCGCTTTTTTCTCAAAACTAAAAGTGCCAAAAATCACTTTTTTATTGTTCTTTCATATCATTCTGATATCATTCCAAACATCTTGTGCGAATTGAATTGAATCTGAGAAGAGGGAAAAGATAATACGTGGTGGGATTACTTCTTACTCGAGAGGACGATGGCAATAAGATATATTATATATCTGCATAAGAAGCAAAAAAAGGAAATGAAAACATTTTTGTTTTTTCTCCATCTTTCTCTCTTGTACTCATCCTTCTTATTTTAGTTTTACTCTTCCCTCTTAATTCTTTCTATTTTATCTCCTGCTTATATACTACATCGCATCACCAACAACACACTACTAAAATAATAAAACTATATTGCTTTCTCTTTTTCTTACTTTCTCTCTCTAGCTCCAAGAAAAAGAAGCAATTTACTTCATCGATTTTAACTTCAGAACTCTATATGCCTACGTAACTAGGTAAAGAATGGTCATAAAAAATCACTACTTCCATATCATAATACTAACATCAGCTTCGCCACACGTTTACATTATTTTCTTTTCTTTCCTACATTCACCAATGCCACGGCTTCTTCATCATCATCAACGCCATCAGCCAAAAGCAGGGCTTCACTTACCCAGTCACACTGTGTGATATGACTTGCCTTTTACACCCTTCTTCGTTTTCTTCTTCATTCTATTAACAATGTTCTACTCCTGCTTTCATTCACTTATTTTTTACGTTGTAATGGCGTTCCGTGGCGTGGCTTTGCATCGTGTGGTGACGCTAGCGGTGGTGGTGGTGGGAAAGAACAAAACGCTACCAGGGGATATCATGCATGACTCCATTATGCCCATGTTTGCATAATATCCTAATAGTAAATTGTCTGCATCTCTCTCGAACTCAAACTCGTGCAAATTCTTACAAAGAGAGAATGAATGCGAATAAAAGAGAGAAACATTTTTTCTTCTTCGCCCATCTTTACATTATTACTCCTCGACCTAAATAGAGTCGTTCAATTTTTTCTCTTCTCATTTATTTCTCTGCATTTTTACTTCTTCCTCTCCTCCACTTTC
This sequence comes from Lepidocyrtus fimetarius, assembly GCA_036507315.1. NCBI lineage: Eukaryota > Metazoa > Arthropoda > Collembola > Entomobryomorpha > Entomobryidae > Lepidocyrtus > Lepidocyrtus fimetarius. The sequence goes on along the minus strand of JAANSO010001949.1, from coordinate 296 downwards.
CCTTTCATAAGATAAATTTGTTACTTGGTCTAATACTAATACAAAGCTAGTCTTGCTTTCCTCTGTATTCGCTCAGGGATATATAAAGGAAAACAGAAAAAGAAAGGGGAGGAAGATGAAGGCTGAATGGATAAGGTGATTTGCATGCGTGAAGGAATACATTTGACTAGTTTCCCTTCGTCACTGAATGGATGAGGGAAAACGACATTATTTTCGTATCCATTAGTGGAGACTGGAAAGTAAAAAATTGCATTGCCAATTTTTCTGATTTGCATATTATACCTATTTAATAATGT
>JAANSO010001948.1:0-14964 GCA_036507315.1 Lepidocyrtus fimetarius | reverse complement strand
TTCATATGTCTAGCCCAACTCATTTTTATCAGCCATCACCTTCATCTTCAGCAGCTGCTGAAACGTCAGCTTACGAAACGTTAGGCCCACTTCCAAGCAGTATTAGCAGCTTTACGACAAAGCATCATCGTCATCACAGTTTAGCCCCAATGACAACCTCCCAAACTTTCCATTTTCGCAATAGAGAAAAGCCAACAAGCAATGGATTTCTTTATACACACAAAAGTAGTTCAGTACATCAGCGGAAAGGGTCTGGCTCAACTTCCTTTGTGGAGCCACCTGTATCACTTGCTGCAGTACAAGCAACACAAAGAATTACTGGGCCCTATTTTGAATCCAACAGAACCACTATTAATGTTTCCGCCAGAGCGGGGCAGACTGTTTTGCTTGATTGCGCTGTCATTTTGCTTCAGGGCAGAACGGTAAGTTACTTTTAAAATCATTTAAATATGTACCGTTTCAATCTGTTGACCCATTTTTCCAAGACAAGAGTGTTGGATTGTACGATTGGTACTAAAGAATTAATTTGCATTAACTCTAAAAAACTATTCGTGGCATCTGCCTGCCTTCATGAAACTGGAGAAATGGTGACATCGTCTCTAACAAAGACTGAATTTTCAATTTCCATACTTAATCCTGAAGATGTGTGTTTGTGTAGATGATGATGATTTATATGCAATCTATTTTTCCATTTCATTCTAACTTTCCATAAATATTCACAAAATCTAATAGACTTTGTATACCCATAAACCCCTTTAATACTGTACTACCATCCATTTTGCACACATTTCACAAGTTCATTTTAATTTAAATAGGTAAAGCAATAACGGATTTGGTATGGAAATTTTCAGAATACTAAAAGGGACAAAAGGGTATAAGAGATAGACAGTAATTATCTATTCAAAATTGCAAAAGGCATCCATTTTACACTTTATCTGAATAGATTGGATATTTATTATTCGCCTTTGATCTCACAACCACACAATCTTTTTCCGTCTAATGTATTCAAAATCATATATTACGCCTTAGCACTTCCTTACCCGTCAAATACCTACCTCTCTTATCTCTATCGCTTTCATTACATACAAATCATAATGCATTCCAAAAATAGATTTAATCTATCTGATAGAAAAGTGAAACCACCAAAGAGGATGATTTTACTCTAATCAAGATTATTATGATCACTTGATCGCTCTCCTTATTTGCACGGTTCAATCGTTTGCTTTACCAACTCTTCATCGTCATCAACACCATATCACCTTTAAAACATCCAAAGGTTAGCACAGAAAACATTCCTACTGCTCACTTTTTCCAAAACTTACATCATGCAACTGACAGACAGACGTATTCGTGTTAACAACTCCCTCCAATTTTCCCTGCCATTTTTTCCTACAGAGATAAAACTCCTTCTGGAATTCCATGAAGAGTGTTGATGAATAAAAAAAAGAGCAGATAGAATATGAGGAAAGTAATGAAAATTGAAGTCTGAGTAGGAAAATAGATGAGATCGGAAGTGTATGCGAATCTTCTCATATTTCACCACGATGTACTCCAATATATTTTGCTCCCGGTGTAGCTATTATACATATACATTTCCCTGCTATCATCGTCATGATCATCATTCACCTCCCCACCATCAAGATGATCAGCAAACCAGCGATATTTGGATTGGATCGGAAACAGCGCAAAAAAGCTATGCTCCCGTCTGACTTTGCTTGCCTGTGTAAACTTAATTTGTTGAATGTTGCTTCTCTTTTCACATTATTCTCCTATATAAATAGCCGATGAGAGGATTTAGGAGAGGTGATAAGAGGAAATTGTGTTTGTGGGACATTAATGTATATGTTTTGTTAGCAGACTAGCAGAAAAATGTACTTTCTTTCTATACAAAAATGTAATGCGGGACCTGAAAATCGAGATCTTATTAAATCCTACAAATAACCCAGAAAGGAAGTGAATTGTGACTGTTTGTTTTCAACTAATGTAAACTCGAGAGTAAAAATATATTCGCTTTTTTGATAAAAAAAACATCGGGATAGGGTGTGTTTACTAACTAGAAAATCTTTTGTCATATAAAACGTACACAACATGCATGAAAGGAAATTTTCATTGTACATTACACTGATCAAATGTATTCTTAGAAAAATATACGGAAAAAATTATTTATGCTGAATGCATGGCCATACATTAAAATTTGCTTTCTTCTTTTCCAGAAAAAGGAAATTAAATTCGAAAGGGAATTCACATCTTGAAATATTGATATATGATTGTATTAAATTGCGAGTTAAGTTACAATCGCTTCACCTTTCTCGGCTGTACTGTGCTCTATATAAAGTAAAACTCGTCTATTATTTAACCCAACATTCCATGCACATATAAGAACCTAACTTACTAGTAAAAGGATACCTTTTAAATAAGTGAGAAACGGCTTTCCAAATGCCAAAAAATGTAAATCTTTTTGTGCCACTTTTCTTCCTACATTTAGCGATAAAGACGAAATATGGCGCCCACGGCTTTTGAAGACTAGTCGAGGCACTTTTTAATTACACAATATATTATTACTCTTCTTTGTCGACAAAGACGACATATCAAACATACTATAAAGAAAACTAAAGTATGTATTTACAAAAAGAAGGATTCCCTTTGGTGTTCCGTCCGACACATTCAAATCTCCTTAAAAATAACAAGTTTGCTTTGCCAGTGAATAGAGAAAGCTGAATTTGGACTAAAAAGACGAGAAAATGTTCCTTTGTTATTGTCGCAACCATAGCTTTACCCTCGTGATTAAAGTGGCCAACATGTTGCTTTCTCCTCCCGTCTTTCATTCAATCCAAAAAGTAGCCACACACGAGGCTCAAGTGCTTACAATAAAGTTGAGTATAATTCATTTCATTCCAGGAAAGTGATATAGAGAAGAGTGTTGAGAATACAACAGGAGTCAGATAATGAAAACTCTTCAAAGTCTACCTTTGTCTATTTCTCACATGTGAATTTTATGAGTCAACATTGAAACTCCGGAGATGAGTGAAATGAGAACTACTCTTTAGTTTAATGAGTTTACAGACCAAAGCGTCCTCCCTGAATGCCCATCTCATAATGTCTGTCGTGGTGACGCTCTTTTATATCCTTTGTAAGAGAGGAGAGCATACATCAAAATAGAGCAAGAGCGAAAGAGAAAGTTATTCCAAAGGGTAAATCATTAACTCGTTATTATTATATAAATTTTGCAAGTATAAACGTGAAAATTATATAAGTATCTTGGTTTTAGAGACAATTTATAATGCGTTCACCTCGAATCTAAAGATTTTGGAATCAGAAAAGCACAATTTATTATTGCAGTACTAAATTTTAGGCATCGTTTCCCCAAAAAAGGAATCAATGGGAGATTAGACGAAAAGAGCAAAACTGTGTCTACATTTTAAATCAGTTGGGACTACACTTGAGTAAAAGCGAAACACAACCGCGAACAACAACCATCAGCAAAACCGCCACCACTTCCATTACGTTCCTAATTCCGTTCTCCTCCGTGTGTGTGCCATTGTGTATAATTGCCACTTGACTGGATTGGATATCATGAACCAAGCAAGCAATGAGTTTATCTATGCTCACTCACACCAAATTCTCCATTTACGCTATAGCAAATCTTCTGACTTGAAAGTTGAGATTTTGGATAAGTTTTTGATATCTCTTTTGTCTCTAGGCTCGCCCTAGTTAAAACTTGTCAAGGTTTAAATGAAAGCAGAGCATTATTGCTTCCTAGCCTCCTGTCTTGTCCTGTCCCGGTTTTTACTCTACTACAGGGAAAATCTGCTCATTTTAAAACTAACCTGAAATATTTATACAGTTGCTTGGGCGGAGCACTGTTTCCATTTTATTTAGCGAGGCACAAGGCGTATCGCATATAGTGACATGATTTATGCCTTTGCAGCAAAGTGGCTTTAGCAGGCTCATTAAAACTATAAGGACCTCACACATACAAGGACGTCGTTTTTGTTACCGAAACTATAGATTTAAACTACATTAATATAGATTTAATCTTTAGCAATTTTATAAAAAAAAGTTCATAACCATAAGGTTATTAAATGATTGCGCATCAGTATATGCTATTATTGCTCAAAGTCAGTTTTAAAGTTTGTCAATACTCATTTCTCGTTTATAATGAGATCATTTAACATATCACAAACTCTAAAATCGGATTATCTTTGTAAATGAATAAGCTATTTTAGTCCAAGTTGTAAATAAGCTTAAAGAAATTTGAAATTGAAAAGCCATGTAGTATCTGAAAGGATTTCTACAAAAATATTAAAATGAAAAACGTAGAAGTTAGGTCAAGCAGCGTAGCAAATTCGATTAAATCCTGAACTAGCAAGAAAGACTGCATCTACAGTGTACTAAAGTAAAGCTGTGTAATTAATTAAGTTGCAATGTTAATTAGCTCAAGGTAAACGAATACGGAAAGAGTTGCTGTATTCAATTGTCATTGTTTACTAAAAAGTTTCCAAACGAGGAAGAGATTTCATTTAATCTGTCTGAGAAAGCTACTTTATACTTTGAATCTTTAATGAAATACACTGAACATTCTCCAGTTAAGCACTTTTGTTGGTCAAGGACTGGACAACAGTCTATGAAACATAAATGACGTGTGAGATTGGCCATGCATGCTTTTATGCTTTTCTCACCACCACCCTCCCACTTTCTCCTTGTGCAATTACGGTTAAAGGGAAAATAAAAAAGAAAAGTAAGATTACAGCGAGCACTTTCCTTTATGCATAATGCATCCACTTTTTACCCTATCGGTTAACAGGGTGATAGCAGAAAGGGCACAGTATTATTGCCAGAGTTTTATAAGCATATCTCTCTCTCTGACATTGACTAACAATAAGAGTTGAATTTTGTGTTTAGAAAATAAGTACCTTCAACTAACTTGCACTATTTCACTTTTCAAAAATGATCAAGCCGGTAAGTTTGTACAGATCAAGCGAAAGAGCAAGAATGCATGGGAAAATCTTAGTAAAAGTAGCCGTTTCATTTGTTTTATTCGTTCCCGAGGTTAAAATGGATGGGAAAATGGAATAAAGAAAAAGTATAAAGGAGCCCCTAGCATTAAGTCCAATTTTCTCAAACTCCTACACACGACTTGGAAATCTGGAGGATGATAATGATGAAGATGGTGTAAGGGAAACATCTACTTACATCAGGATAGACCTATGTATAATGCTAATGTAGTATCAGAGGCTTTAGTCTTTTTTGAAATATGACGCCGCTAGCCATATGTGGGGACATGGAACAAAGCTGTGAGCATCTTACTTTCTACTACTATATGCACTTTTAACTCTCTTTTAGTACTACAAGTAACTAGGGGATAGCAAGTTCATGCTCTAAGGTAGATTGTGTCTAATGCTAGCCTGTTACAAATTTCCCTTCGCACTCTCTTGATGGCTTGCATTTTTCAAGCATAAAACCTTTTCCATTTCTGCTAGTCCCTTGTTCTGTGTCTTGAAAGTAGTCTTCCAAAAAAAGTAACAAATTTTCTCTAAAATCTTTACATTTACTTTCTCGCATTTTCTACTCAACAACTATCCCCCTCAACTTACGCACCGGCTAGAGGGAAACACTTTATGAAATGTGTGTACGTGTAAATGGTCTGTTTTAGCTTTCGTTAAAAGTTCCTACCTGGATTCTTCCTCTATACTTTTATTTACTATAAGGTAAAATTTATGCTGTTTAGCACTTTCACGTGGCAAATAGTTCATGTTTTATCATCCATAATATTCGTTTAGGCGAGAAGTAGCATTAGTAGGGTTATTTTCTTTTCTGAAACAAAGCCAAGAAGAATTTTCGTGTTACTGTCATTCCAAGTTTGGAACTTTTCCTTAAATCTCATTTTGCTTCTATTTAAATTAGCGTTCAAAATATATATAAAATATTCTTGAAAGGAATTAAGTTGCAAGTTAAGGACGAGATTAATTCTACTAAATCAAAATTGGTAGAAAAGTTTGTTCCAAAATTTGTCTGATATATGGCAAAAGTAAGAAAGAAAAAGGTATCGGATCCCTTCTTGACTTGTATATTTTCTTATTATAATGTAACATATTTAATGTAAATGCTGTTAAGGAATGTAATATTCCCTCTACTCAAACAAGTTGCAAGTAAACGAGTAGTTGCGTAGAAGCGTAATTCTACTACTGCTTAACTCTTTTACCAGCTGTTTTCTTGAGAGCTTTTTCATAGGTAATTTAGTAATTAAGTAATAATTAGATATCAGCGGTTTTAGTGCAGAACATGAAGCTTAACAGTGAAAAATCCAAACTAGTGGAGGCAATCTTGCTCAAAGGTTGCTTTGGTATAATAAATTCAAAGAAATTAAGTGATGCTGATAAAATACTTCTGGATACAATTGAGGAATATTCAATCACCATAAATTATCGTTATATAAGACCTCGATATCGAAACGTTTTACGAAGTTATGACTGGTACCATCATATTCTTCCAGAATATGATGAATTTCGGTTCAAATCTTATCTTCGAATGACACGAAAAGAATTTGGAAGCATATTCCAATTAGTTTCAAAGGTAAAGTTGCCCCAAGACCTCCATTTTCATACAAAATTAGCTACACAACTTGCCGTTACACTATATCGTTTTGGATGCTGTGGAAATGCTGCGTCGTATGCTAAAGTGGCACACATATTTGGTATAAGTGAAGGTGGAGCTGTAAAAACCTGCACGGACTTAACCATAAAAGTAAGGAAAACTTAATTATACTTGTATTTCTAAGACCTACATTTTAACTCAATGTTCGAAAATTTCAAAGCGTTTGCTACAGATTAAAAAGGATGCTATTCGTTGGCCAGATCATCATGAACGAACACTCATTTGCCAAAGAATGGATATGATTTTACCCGGATGTATTGGATACGTTGATGGAAGTCACATTCCATTGTTTGAAGCTCCTAAAGAAAATCACGAGTCATATTACAGCAGAAAACAACAGTACGGCATTCAGCTTCAATTAGTTTGCGATAACGATTGCAAAATCCGTCATTTAATGACAGGTTATCCCGCAAGCGCGCATGATGCGAGAGTCTTTGCTAACTCGGAACTTTTGTGCAAAGAGGACTTCCTTTTTGACAATCATCAATGGCTTGCTGGTGACTCTGCTTATCGGCAAAGCTCACATGTGATTACTCCATTTAGAGATAATTCAACCTTTGGAACTGCTCATCAACGGCGGAAGTTTAACATTCATTTTTCAAGTAATTTGTTGTTTTATATTTATGCATACCTAAATATTATTTTTCAGTGGTTTAATAAATGCGAATTTTGTATTTAGGATATCGAGTAAAAATTGAACAAACATTTGGGGCCTTGAAACAGAAATTCCAGAGCTTAAAAGCTTTGCGGGTACGAGTTAACAAAAAGGAGGGACATAAGCGGGCTTGTGAATGGATTGTAGCTTGTGCAATAGTATACAATCTAATAGACATTGAGATTGAAGATATTTCCATCCCAAGTGAAGGCATTGATACAAATGAATTGGAAGCTCTTCCAGATGATCCTCAGATTGATTTACGCGTTGGGCTATTTAATTGGTTTGTTAATAATAAATTATAATTAGTACAATACTTAAAAGAACAAAATAATGTTTACGATATAAAAAGGAATAAATAAGATATTAAACTAAAGTAAGCAGTAGACACTTTATTCAAGATTATTGCGATCGGGATAATTTAAGTTTTTCCAACTCAAACTCTTTCTCAGCTTTAAACCGTTGTAAAGCGGCTTCATGTTCTATCTTTAACTTTTCTAGTTCGTAGTTCCGGTCCTCTTTAAGCTTTCGTAATTGAAGTTCTTCGTTCCATTTTTCTTTTTCAAAGCTAAGTTGGGTTTGTTTGAACTCGTATTCCGCCGTTAATTGTGCCGCTTGATCCTTTTCCTTTGCGGCTGTAACTTGTTTTTCCCATTCCAAACGTTTTTCTTCACATTTTACTCTCGCATTCATGGCTGCTTGCAGAGCCGCAGATGCACTTCCCACGCTGTCACGTCTTTTTACAACAGGAGTTTCTTCGGAAATTCCCTCATGGTTCTTTTTGCTTTCAATGGAGGAGTTTTCATGTTCCAAATCGACAGTGTCCATACTCGGGGTAGTCACCTGTTCATTTTCATCATGATCCAATACGACCTCATGGGTTGAAGATTCAATCACGAAAGGTGGTTTAAATTGCGGCTTATCTCCCAAAATCTCATCCAGTTCCACAAAGAATTTGCATCTTTTTTTCAAACATTCTAAAAACTGAAATTTATTAAATTAGATGTCAGACAATTATTACTATTTTAAAGAGTTAATTCTACCTTCTATGGTTGTGGCTCCGTTTTCTGGGTCATTGGCTAAGATTCCTTCTCCAGTTTTGTTCCGCCATTGAAGTGCATCCGTGTACGATTTCTTTAAAACCTTCATATGTTGAGTCAGTTTATCTGAAGTGACTCCATCAAAACCTTCCGCTTTCAATAGAAATTTTCTATAATACTCCTGCGCCGAGGGTTTCTAAACAATAACAAATACTAATTAACAACAGATTTGAAATTTAAAGATTTTTAAATTGCATACATACTTCGAATCCTCTTCCAATGGCTATTCCATCTTTGGCATATTGTAGAACAGAGATCTCCATTTCGTCAGTCCATTTAACTCTTTCAGTCATTTTCCTAGCTCTCTTTGGAGGTCTAGAAATGATAAGCAAAAGATGAAAATAGTTAAATGGAATAGGTTTGTGTAATTGATTTTTGAACTAACTAAACTAAAATTATACAACTTACCGCTCAGACATGTTTCGACTTCCCATTTTAAAGCTTCTTTTAAATTAACTAAATTAATTATTAATTAATTAATTAATTAATAATTTAAATAACTATTTATTATTTAAATAATTAATTTTTAATTAAATAATTAGTTAAAACATCTAATTAAACCAACTCACTTGTCAGAAGAATGAAATTTTGCCAGATTAATTTTTGTTTACCAATGTACTCTTTACTACATAAACTAGGTTCTCAGCTGGTAAAAGTTTTTACTGATCGTAATCGCTATTTGTATGTAAAAATCTCTATGACTTTACCGGTCTCTCGTAATTTTTAGTAAACGAGTAAAGAATTACGACTTTACCAAAAATTACGCGTTTACTGCTTTACTAGTACCTTGTTTGAGTAGAGGGATTAAGAAATTCCTTGTAGATATAGGTACGTGTGTGAATTTATGAATAAGGATACGGAGGAGCTTTTCTTATCATTTTAATATGTACTGTAGAAATAAATGCCTATCGATGTTTCCGGGCGATTCTTCCCGTCATCTATGAAAGACGATTAATTACATCTGAAGTGCTTTCCCATAATAAAGTCTTTTTAGGGATGTTATTTGTCATCCGGCTCTCTGAATGTTTGATGAAGTTGTCGTTTTCCTAGATAAGCATTACACGAGAATTTCCTAGACTCCTGTTTTTAACGATGAATTATGGCTGACATTAGAAGGGATTTCCGTACTGGAGTTTGCTCCGACTTTTCTCCGTCAATTCTACCTATTTCTTTCACCTACCCTCTTCTCCGCATAGTCTTATAGTCATGTCATAAAAATTGCTAGTACCCATACGTTTGCATTTTCCTTACATTATTCTAAATTTTTGAATTATAAAAAGAAAGTAAATCTGGAACGGTTAGAACTTTCTATTTCCATCATTTTGTAATTCATCAAAAAGCAATCATTTTGCATACGGCTTTTTGACACTACCTTTTCAGAATTAAAAATGCTTTGAAAGAATGAAAGTATTTACCAAATTCTCTAAATTTTATTGATGTAACTTGTATACAGGTCATGCAAATAGCATGTTACACATACCTATTTATATGCAGACACACATGTTTCCAGTAAAAGAAAACTTCATCTAAGATTCTTCGGTTTTGGAACTCAAATCATCTTCATTTATTTACCTATTTATGAAACGGAGACAGAATATTCCATAGGACAGAATTTAAAAACGGATAGAATGCGCTGAGAACTTTCGTCGTTCAGGCAAAAAAAAGATACGCATACTGGTTCATATCAGATCCTCTTACTTCCTCTTAAAATGTGTAGGTTGATTGTTGTTGAGATGTAAATTTAAAGTAGGGCGGTAGGTTTGTTTTCCTTCTGAGAAAATTTATGCTTTGACAAAAATGGTAATCGCAAAAGAGAGAAGAATTTGTATAAAACTTATTATTAACCTATGTTATAGCACACTTAAAAATCAAACGAAAAACAAGATTTCTTCATTGGGAGGAATGTCATAATAATATAGTCTCAGAGGAAGGTTGAAAGTACTCCTGAGCATTTCATCAGAAATGCCGGGTAGAATAAAAATTTGGGAGTTGCAAAACTTGTGTAGAATAGGATATCAGAATGTACTTGTATGGTGGTGTCTCACAAAAACTTTTGAGAGCTTTTCTCCAGGAAGGACATGCTTCTCGTAATTTCTGGTTTTTCTTTTCCCTACTTTTTCATAAGATTAGGAATGTGAAATGAAATGCAAAACGAAGATGAGTGTGACGCCCTATTACATATCTTCCATTTGTTCTGCAAGTAGTAAAAAAGTTTTCTTCTTTGAAGAGGTAGAAAATAATACGCGCTTCCTTTTTCGCTCCAGATTATGCGAAGTAGTTAGAAAAGGAATGCAATTTAAACTTTTTGCTGGTGTTGTTAAACCTAGTTTGAGAGCGAGAGGAGGGGTGGGGAACAGCTAATTGCCAATATGTTTGATTATGATGATGACGGGGCGTTAATGTGATCATGTGGTATACATCAGAGAACTATGTGTATGAAATGAATAGAGTAAAATCATCCCGCTCCTTTTGTTCATCTATGAAATCTTTTAAAATTTATCCCGTTGCTCATTCGCATCCTCGCAACTATCTTCTTCGAGAGTAGAAGAACCAAGTCAGGTAATTACTTTTTATGGCACTTGCTAGTACCGACCGACCGACTTTCTCCCTCTTCCGTTGCATCACATCACATCTTTTAACATTCACATGCCATGTTGCTGCCACGACATTTTCCTGTTATCGGAAGCAACTTTTCCCTCCCTACTCTGCTTGAATAACTTCATCATTCTCATCATTACATACAACGCTAGTTTCCTCGTTATCTCACATGAATCTATCCTTTGCAGAGCTCTATCTTATTACCTTTTCTACCCACCTCTCCCTCCAATTTTTTCTTCGTTTCTTGGCTCATATCACTTCAGTTCTTGTCATTATCGTCACTCATTTTTCTTTGAAGAGAGCCAACTTTTCCCAATTGCTACCCGTTTGAACAAGTATTTAGGTTAGTCTTGTTTTGGTGACGTGCATTTCTGCTTCTTCCTTTAGTTCCCTTTTCTTCGACGAAAATTCAGTTGATATCAGACGACATCATTTCCTAAGCATTATTATAACGTATGTCGTTGCTCCATAAACAACTTTGACAAACTAAAAATGGAAAGAACGTTTTCCACTCAAACAAAGTTTTCTCTTGTTTTCAAAGAAATATGAGGACATTAACAACACAGACTAAAAGTAGAGTTAACATGGGAGTAATGATCACGACAATGATCACATTCAGCTTCATGTTCCATCATTCCGTTTCAACGGGCATTACATCAATACGCCATTGCTACACACTATATTGATGAAATTTTCCATAGTTCTTTGTAGAAATTTGATGTAATTTGTTTTCCTTTTATGTAGGTAAGTTGGATGAAGAAAAGCTAAAAGCTCATTAACCCTTTTAACAGTTTCGAATGAAACTTATTACCAAGACTCAAGAGTTGGACTTCGATTCAGGTAAATGTCTAGCCACATTATTGCGTATAAATTTAATCTTGTATTTATTTTAGACACCCTGAAAACTTTTTTGTTTGTTTGCCTTACACAGGTATCCGAATAATTGGCGACTTTCAATCTCATCTGTCAACAAAGCCGATGAAGGGGAGTACCATTGCTCTCTCTCCACTCATCCAATTAAGACATTGACCTATCATCTAAAAGTTATAGGTACAGTATTCTAAATAATATTCTACATGTATTTGGACATTTTAAGTACAAAAAAGACTTTTGCAAGATTACTTAAACGAGCAATTTAAAAGAACGAATAAGGCTTATCGCTTGTTGCACATAATTCATTCTTCATGTTCTTGTAGGAGTTGGTCATAACCCCTAAATTTATAGCATTTCTAAAAAGGATGAGAAACATTTAGAAAAGGTATGGCTCCTTAAATTCGTATGGATCTAAAAGTATGTGGAACGTCTCCCATAATAATAATGATATTTTGACTGCAATCCACCTACTCAACTATTACATTCTGCTCTTTATTTAGCAGACGGAAAGTTGTCCCTCAAGGACAATCCAAAAAATCTAATAAAAGTACTAGCGCATGTATATAGTTTCTATTTCCATATCATAAAAAGGTTGGGAGAGAAAAAAAGAAAGTAGAGCCGACAGCAAACAAACAAAAGAAACAAGTAAGTAGCTCAAAATAAGACGAAGAAAAAATATTATATTGAACAGTCCCATTTGGAATCGAATGGGAGCTATTATTATGGAAATGGATCGGTTGGGACTACTTTGCCAAAAAATCCTCCTCGCCAGATCGTGCTGACTAGACGTTACCCCATGATTCCTTACATTTTAAGTTAGGGACAGATACAAAAAGAGATTGTGTCAGTTGGAAGAAGCTGGATTGTGAAATGAAAAGTGCAATTTTTCTATCATATTACTTTACCATTTTACAAATCGCAATAATACAACTTGTCCGTATTTTACCCAACGCAATTATGTCGTTGAGTTCAGCTTCTTCTTCATAATGTGATTCTATTGCACGAGTAAGCAAAAAAGAAAAACATTTTATACCTACACTTAAAATGTTATCTTTTAGCTGTGCAATATCTACTATTATTTAGCAAAAAACTTTCATCCATGTAGAATCGCTTCATCTTTTTTGCTTTCTCCTTTTTCTGCCTGAGGATAGACCTAGAAGGCATTCATTCGTTGTTCGTAATCGTGTTACTGACATTAGCAATCACATTTACTCCATTACAACAGACATTGCTTTTTATTTAGCCCTTACAGAAGAGTCGAGCAGCCTTCATTTCCCTGTCACATATTATTACTGCTGCTCCGGAAAATTTTCTATCCCTTAAACACAAAAAGCAGATGCTGCAACATCCGGAAATGAAATGATATTATTCTTTACTCTTTTCTTTCATTTCCTATAAGTCTTAAAAGTACTACACAAGCAAGGCTGGAGGCTCGGTGTTAGGAAATGGCAAAGCATGTAGCCTTTGCACTATCATTACAGCCATTCTGGCATAAAATGCAAATGTTGTATACAAAGAAGAACAAAGTGAGTAAGAGAAAGGAATAGTATAATAATTTCTGGCCCGTTCTTCTGGTACGATTTTGCAAAGATGGACATTGACAGGCAAAAAAAGAAAGTTCCGAATGACTGGTCCTTTTGGTAAAAAATCATGGTGATGAGAATGTGTGTGCGATCATGCATGGAATAATTCTCTTGTGAATTTACATTTTCCCTGATATTATTCGACATTTAATGCATTTTCATTTCCATGAATGGGAGAATGCTTTTTGGATTTCCCCTTTGATTCCATAAACTACAAAGGGGAATATGTAAATGACTTAATCTTGTATTTAATATGTATTTGGTAATGGTATTTTGATGTGATATATATTTTATAGCTCCAGCGGTGGTGATTCTAGATGAAAATGGTCACACAGTTTTAGAAAGACATTACAAGGAGGACTCTTCTTTGCATTTAACATGCAAAGCGAATCATGTGGACAAATTTTCGGATAAAGTGGTGTGGCTGAAGGGAGATCGGACTCTGCCTGGCGGGGACAGTCGTGTCAAAGTGAAGTAAGTAATGAAATTCCATTTTCGGTTGCAAATTGTTCTTGTTTTTCTGAATGTAAAAATATATCGATAACATATTTTAACCACGCCCAATTTTAGAGATAATGAAACGAGTGGAGACCGTTTCAAATTTATCTTGTAATGTTCAACCTTTTGTGTCAAAGAGACGAATGATTTGGCAATTAGTTTTATGTTGGTTCTTGACTTCCTCATTACGGAAAGGAATATTTCAACACATAAGTACTTTTAAAGGGTTTCTGTGAATAAGTTTTCCTTTTTCCATATCACAATAATAATTGTCAAAATCATGCAAGTAAACAAACATATTTTTCAACGTTTCCTTTACCCCCACAGCCACTTCACATGAGATGGTTTAATAGTGTATGTAAATGTTGTGCTTGTGATTGATATTAATAATCAACTTTTGTTAATGACAAAAAGACTATCATTAATTTTATCCAAACTGCAGAAGCAGCCAACCCTTTCCAGTTTTTTTGACAAATAAACGAGCAGGAAATGCCAACGCTCACAGCACGAGAGCCTTTTTTGTTTCATATTTATGACTATACTTGGAATAGCATCACATAAATGCTTAGCATGACAAGTGATAAAATGGAAACCACTCCGAGCCAGCTCTTACCAATTTTTTCATCTGGTCTACGTGTCTGTCACCCACATAGACATTGTTTTGTCGTTGAATTGCTGGATGGACGGACATAGAACAGACAGCGGCAATTTGGTTTGGAGTGAAACAAATTTAGCCTCTAGTAAAAAACCGTATTTGAGTTTCCGATCCGTCAGGATAACCATAACTGTCAGTAAGATTTTAAATGAGGACAAAGAGTATTAAAAGTAAAATTTTATCCTTTCAAAATAAAATCATTTTTAAGCAAATAATGTCAGCAAAAAAGAAAACGGTAATTAATGAAATAGATGCATTAGTGGGAAAATTACAGCCTTAGGGCAGCTGCTCATATAATCCGCTTCCGTTTTATCAACCGGTAATAAATACCCTTATCAAGGTTTTGGT
>JAANSO010001947.1:0-14970 GCA_036507315.1 Lepidocyrtus fimetarius | reverse complement strand
ATGTTGTTGATAGTCACCATAATACTATCAGCGTCATATAAGACTCATGATCCCAAAGGAAACTGTAGTAAAGTCATTCCCATTTTACAACAACTCTGCTGATGTCTCAAAAGACAAGAAAAGGGTAGGTTTGGGACTAGTTTAAGTGAAACTTTCTTTATTTTTGTAAAGAAAAATTTCAACTAAAAAGGATATTCATTTTTTTCAACATCAGAAAAAATGGAGATGGTTCCCTTCCCCTTGCAAGATCCCTTGGTCTCTTGATAGCAATAGAATTTTGCAAAAAAAAGTTCCAGTTTAAGTCGTGACTACTTTTTATTCATTGTATCTCATTACGAGATACTTTCTTTTAGTAACCACATCCAAACAGATAACTTTTCCCATGAGAGCATGTGAGAAAATTCCTGAAAAGATACCTGAAGAAAAAGATGATGATGATCATCATCATTATAATGAATATCATCATTTATTTGAACAAATGGCAATATATTGTTGAAGGAAAGTGCTACTTATTTTGAGAAAAACAAGAACATTTAAAGGGTTTGACGAGGTTTGCATTATTTCAAATAGGATGTATATAAGATGTAGCTAAAATTACCTACAACATGGATTTGCATTCATATAAACCTTCCGGATATTCTCCCTTAATACATAATCATTTTCATTTCAGGGAAAAGGTAAGGAAACGCTCATTAAATAATAATGATTATGGAAGGAGTGAAGAAGTACTTTAAAAAATAAGTGTATGGTTTGATGATAGTATACAAAAATCAAATGATGAGGACTATGACGCCGGAGAACTGTATTAAATAAATATGCCGTTGTCGTGTATTGCTTAAAATAGAAGATTAATATGAATCTGTAGAGAGAGAGATACTATGGTAAGTGAAAGCAGATGAGTAACACATTGGATAGAGAAAAACTAGTAAAAATGAGAAATCCCTTGGAGGAAACTATTTTTATGTGGGTATCACTACCTGCCCTACCACCTTTTCCTTATCAGCATTAGAAGTAGAAGCAGAGTCAAAGCTTACTCTCAAATGATCCCAAACACAGTGTATGAATAATAAATTGGGATTTCCACAGGTTGAAGAAAAACCACCACGAGTCAGTGGCAACAGTGGAAATGGTTACTCTCGTATATTATATACTCCAAATACCGAGGATGACGGTGACTTTCAAACGAGATATGGAGTAGAAGAGGAGGAGAAGGCAAGTGCGACTTGATCCTTGTTCCGGCATTCCCTTGTCTCCTTCCTCTTTCTCTTTCTTGGAAAAATAAAAATTCTCAAATATTTCTAGCATTTACGTAACCACTGCCACTGCTAGAAAAACGGTACTTGAAATATCTCTCCCTTCACTTTAGTCCAAAGGAGGCCATTAACTTTATAGGAAAATGGAAATGTTCGACTATCTGTTAAGTTGGAATGGGTTCTTGCATCGCCACATATTTATCCCATCACGAGTTACTAAAGATGCGCTCGTTTTTCTTTCTAGTTTTCCCCATTTCTCTTTCATTCTACTTTGTTCATCTTACCTTTCCTTATTTGTTCTGAACAGGTAGGCAGTAAGAAGCAAATATATGATTACATAAAAGTAATAAAAAATGCTGTTTTGTTGGTTCCGTTTTTTTAGTGTTGGAACAGTCTGATAAAATACCATTGCCATTCAATCTTCTCTTCCTCTTTTCACACTTTACTTAAATAATAATCATTCTAGAGAAAGGTAGAATTTTTTTCAATTCTCAAAATTATTCTCCCAACCATTGCTATAAAAGCTGACATCGCACTTTCCATTTCCTCGAGTGATCATTTTGAAAAATAAATATCACATTCTCATAAACAAACATTCTTTTTCCTCCCAATTTTCTCTCTACTCAGCTTCTTTTTTCTTTCACACAAACACTCTTTTCTCTCCACCTTTTTGCGCGGTGGATCCCATTAAAAGTATGACTTTTTCTGGTGGCTGTCTACTTAAAAAGCTACGTTTTTCCCGTGAAAAAATCCAGAGATGAAATGAAATGGATGGGGAAAGAGAAGGAAAAGAATGTATATAGTGGATTGGATGAAATGAAATGGACACTGCATGAGTAGAGACAGTGCCTACATAAATAGCTGAGAATGATCTCAATGCGATTTCCCCAGAGACGGCCACAGAAGAGAAAGATGCTACCACTACCAAACATGGTCATACAAAAAATACCATCAAACTTAAGAGTTAGCAAGTCTCCCTTTCAATCCGAATAATATATGACTACTGCAGTGTGTGGCTCTTGTGTGATGTGGCGGTAGTTGAATGGAATACCACATAAGAAAGTTGAAAATAAGAGTAGTCTTTTCTACCTGTTGTGGAAGAAAATACTAATACAAAACTACTTTTATGAAAATTACTGCTAGATATCCAAGTTTAATGTTCGTGTTTATTGGAAGAAAGAGATGGAATAGAATAATGATGTGAATGAGGGTATGAAAAAGTTCCAATTTGCAATTTTATTAATGGAATGGGTGCAAATATAAACTACACGTTATTCAAATCGACTTGCTGAACAGTCGTTTATTGACTATTGTGTAAATTATGTTATTATAATTTTCAATATGGTTTATATCCTGTTTCACAATATTAAAAACAAGTAATTAAAAATTTACAAGGTTTGGATTTATTCTATAGGATTTATGTAGAAAGAGAAAGCGAGTTTTTCTTTAAAAGCCTTTGATTTTTCTCTCCTATATTTTCATTACATTTAATAATTCCCTTTCAGTCTCAGGTGGATATTTAAGTCTCCCTGAACTCAATCCTCTAATTTTTCCAAGAAATTTGCTGGCACACGGGCACAAAGTGTATGCCATGGCACTCACAGCCTCGCCCACCTGTGCACCTGCTGCTTCTGCTATTTTTTTGAAACTCCTTTTCTTCGTCTCACTTTCTGCCTCCAGTTTTTACTTTTCTCTATTACCTACGTAAGATGAATATTATGATACATCACATTTTTCACATTACATTGCGCCTGTCTATTTCACGTTTCGCTTCCTCCTTCTCCGTCTTTCTCTTCATCTTCATTTTCCTCTTACCAATTCCCCGTTCATTCTGGTAAAACTAGTAGCTGCTCAAAAAATCTGGGAAGTTGGTAATCAGAGCAGGAAAGCGAAAGAGAAAACTTACACAATTTCCATTATACAAAATATTAGAAACACAAACTATCGGAGTGGGAGCCCACCTTTCCTTTTAACCTTCTTCCTTTTCCCAATAACTACCATATTTATAGAAAACAGATAGATTCCTTCGTTAAATTATAGAATATAATCAGTCCACTCTTGCAAACTTTTTTCCACTTCATCGAATCAGTATCAAACATGTTTCGACTCGTCTCCATCTCTTTCTGCTTTCTTTTTATTACACAAGCCTTTCTTCTTGCCTCATCAAACTCAGACTCGTGGAATATATATTCCGATCTCCGCTACTCCTCAACAATGACTAATTGCTGTTTTGTTGCATTTTGTTGATTAGAAGACGTTGCTGTTGCTGCCTTATAAAAACTTTCAAAACAACTTTTGTTCTTTTCTTCTTAGTTGTTCCGTTCCTCGTAAAAAAGTTACGACGAAAATGTAGGCACAGAGAAAACAAATGAGCAAAAGAGCAACAGACTTTTTCTTCTTATTGCCTTACCCCAACATTCCTTTTTACTTTTTTTCTCCCTTCATTTGTTCCATAAATAAAAAGATTGTCTTAGCAAGTAACTAGCTAAACAACATTGTGTCGCTTTTCTAGAAGCTTTTCCTCTCATGTGGTGATGTGGCTTTCTTTTATACAGAAGCAAAGAACAGCAGCAACATGACTTTTTGGTAATGCAATAAAATACAACACAACTGTGTTCACTTTCTACTATGCTCCCTCCCGGTATTCCTTTCAGTTTAATGAAAAAAGTCTCATTTTTTCTTCAAAGAGGTAAAATACCTGCTGTTTTGAAATGTCTAAAGCTCGATACGCTGTGCTATAACTACCTGCTAGTGACTCTTTGTCAAGTCAGAAAAGGAAGTGTAAGTTTAAACAAGGAAAAGAAAGTTTTAAAAACTTTTGAAAGTTATTTTTTCGTTATTTCCTAGTATTGAAAATAGCTTACAAGGAAGGAATGGACGAGGGGAAAAGTTTTTTCAAGTAAAATTATACTCATCAACTTTCTTCTCCTTTTAACTTATTTTCCATACCAAAGAGAAATAAGTAGAAAGGGTAACTTTTTTCTTATAACAAATCTATGCCTAAGTAGGTGCATATATTTTGAGCATGTGGCTAATAATCTCAACAATTTTCGGGCATTTCAACTTGAAAACTGAAATAAAGAGGAGGGAGGGCTTCTCACAGCATGAAATAAAATGATCATTACCTGTAATCACACGGGATGGATCTAGATCGACCCATCTTAACTTATTCTAACAGAAAAGGAAAAAAATAATAGGAAGGAGGCACATAATTACCACCATCTCCACCACCACTCCCTTTCCTAACCAAACCCGTCCCTTGTCCCTTCTCTCTTCACTCACTCAACAGCAGCAGCGGAAAAAACTCAATTTGGAAACTTCTTGACTATGACTTAACTTGGGAAAGAATGAGTGCGCAAGGAAGAGATATGATTAAAGTAGGAACCCACTTTAGCTACTTTTTTGGTACCAGTTGCCATGCTTTACGAAGGGGAAGGAAGATGATGAGAATGATGAAGGAGAATGAGAATGCTTCTCATTCCTATCATTCTCTTACTTGAATATACAAAGATAAGGACAAGGAGGACTTTTTAATACCTTAAGTCTCCCCAAAGGAATCCTTTTTTATATTGAAAGACAAGAAGCTATCTACCTGCTGCTGATGCTTCATCTACTTTCTTCTTTTTTTGCGAAAGAATTGAAGAAAAAATTCCCGTCTCATTTCTTTACAAGAGATGACTTGAGATGAGATGAGAGAGGCATGCCAAAAAGTTGTCTAACCCGTTTTTGAATTGCTCTTTTTCCCTTTCTCTCAAAGAAAAAGGAGTTGTTAGAAGAGGCAGGTCATCTACCGAAGTTACTTTTGAGCACTTTTTATATACTACAACTTATAAAAGAATGAACAGTGCTTGGAAAAAAGAAAGCGGAATGAAAACGTAATTTTTTTCTTCTAAAATTTTCTACTTGTGTGAACCTTTTTTGTTCCTTTTTGCTTTTTCGTTTCTTCATTTTCTGGTAAGCAAAACGAAGAGTTGACTAATATGATGTATATTCATAACAACAATTTTGGACTCTTTTTTATATAAACTTAGAAGGGAATATGAAGAATGAACTTTGTAAAAATGGATCTTTTCTACAGAAATACCTCAGTTTGGTTAGTTGGCTTCTCTCTCACTATCATTTCACAGTTTATAAGATAGGACATTGCTGCAGACGCTCCTCATATGGGTCTAGAGGGAACGATGAAGGGAATCTTCTTTCCTTTTTACTGAAAGAATTCACATTCTCATGCAGAGCTGCCGCTCCCTTATTCTTCTTCTCCTCACAATCAACTCAATTTTAGTTAAAGCTTCCTAGCTAAATACCTAGGCGCAAAGGAGCTGAGAATAGAAAAAGAAGTTAATTTGGCCTAAAAGCCTACAAACCTTTGTAAGTTACGATAAAGCCAACCTACACGAATAATGTAATGAGAAGGATGACTTTACTTCCAGGTTCCCAAACCACTAGCAACAGACCACAAATAAAAAAGGGAAAAGGAACATGTCTTATTTCATGTGAAAGTAAAGTTTGTATAGTTTAACAGGAATTAAGTTCCTTATTATGTCAATGCGTGATGCATACCTACCTAATTTGTGTTTACCTTAAGTTAAAAACTCGCCAAAAGAAATGGAATGGCATGACTCACTTCACTTTTCCCCAGTAGAGTAGTAAAAACTGTATGAATTAGCATGTTTAACAAGTAATACTTTTCTTCATTGGTAAACTTTAGTCTTTACAGAAGAAAACCTAACAATCATAAAATTAGCTAAAAAAGTTATTTTCTTCTGGATTGCATTGATATTCGAGGAGTTTAATCAAATCAATATCCAATTTTATTTTTTACTATCGCGTACATGACTTTGCATGCCATTGATAGGAAAACAAAGGTAACTATAAAAATACTTAAATTTATGGAAAACAGTAAACTTCAGGTGCAGCAAAACTCAATTTTAACGTGAACGCCACTATTACAAGGACTTTCACCATTAACCAAATACTAGTGAGACAGAGTTTACTTCAGCACAGAGGCCTGAAAAAGCAAAAATGGCGCATACAACTGGCAAGTACATTTTTTTTAAATTTCAGTGAGCGTACTCTATAGTATAATACAAGAGCAATAACCAAGTCAAGTTGTATGAATTAATGCAAACACAATGACAACAAAATAAAACTAAAAAGGACAAAGTTGGTTTTATTGATGGTTTGGCGTTGTTTGCTGTTTAGTACTACATGCATTGCTGTAAATTCAGTATTTGGAATCAAAGTAATTTAAAAATCCTAAAATGTATAGTAGTAAGGAACAAAATGAATCATAATAACCTGTATAAGAAAACAGCAAGCTACAGCATATTTTTTAAAATCAATTTTTTCTTTACNGTAAATTCAGTATTTGGAATCAAAGTAATTTAAAAATCCTAAAATGTATAGTAGTAAGGAACAAAATGAATCATAATAACCTGTATAAGAAAACAGCAAGCTACAGCATATTTTTTAAAATCAATTTTTTCTTTACGTTTCTACTCACTGGAGTATTTTAGAGAACTTTGCATAAGTAAAACAATGAACAAAAAAGATTCAACATCAAAATGGAAGAAATGAAACCTCAAGAGTCAATCCTGGCTAATGGCAAATCTCACGATTTCCAAAAAAACTGTGCCACCACTGCCATTTTCAAATCAACTCCTCTTTCTCCCAACAGACTTGAATGTCAGCCATAAATTACTCAAGGAAAAAATCCCGAGTAAGCTCTCTCTGAATCTCAAAGAAAAAATTCAATGATTTTGATGCATGTGAATTCAACACTGGTATAACTGTAACAAAACTACAGGTTTGTGGATAGATTTTTTCTTTCTTAACTGATTTGCTCATACCCGTTTAGATTTTTTCTGGGTTGGTGTAAGCAAGTTTATAGGAACCGTTCTGTGAACTACTTTCTTTTCCTTCGTTACTTAACATAACAAAAGCTTTTTTCCATTCATTTCCGGTTGAATACAATCTCATCTCCCTATTCCAACTCAACCCACACAAAACATAATCTTTTTAGTTTACTTACGTAAAATGCACTTAACGGGAACAATATAGCATCAGCATTGAACGTTTTATTACATCAGCATTTCTAACAAAAACAAAAGGATTTTAACTAAATTTACGCTTACTTTTTAAGTAATACTATTTTTTCTCCCTCCCAAGATTCTCCACCTACTATGGTATCTTCCATTTTATCTTTTCACATCTTCACTAATTTCATCTCTGGGAAAACAGCGGAAGAAGCAATTTCAGCCATTTTATCATATTATCTTTTAAACGAATACTTATGTAAATATCTTTTTTTCTACTCTTTTCAGAGAGAGAACATTTTTTCTTAATATTCTTAAAAGTTGAGCTGATATGCAAGCATCATCAGTATCGGCATCATCAATAACAAAAGCAAAGTACAACATCATAATAACAGCTTTCGCATATTAAAATCATTCTCCAGCAGCATGTTCTCCCTTGAGAGCAATTCAAAATGCATTAATCCACATCCAAAATATTCACTTTTCTTGCAGGTCCTTTTTCTTAAAATTCGTTCCCCCCCAAAATTTGAATAAAGTTTTCAAAAATATTGTATTTCAAATTTTATTCAAAATTCCAATAGACGCACTATATTTGAAAAAATTGGTGTAAGCTCAATTGTATGTATTTTGAAATTACGTCCAAAGAAAAGATAATCAGTAAAATTTTCGTTTAATTCTTTTCTCCCTATTCCAGTTATGCAATATAATTTAGAAATGTTACTGCGAAATCCAAAGCCATTCCCATTCCCTTGCAATTGGGATGATATCATACAAAAATGTATCTGTTTTATGACTTTCATTACCCATAACACTAACATTGGAGAAAAAGAATAACCCAAAAAATTATCCTCCTCATTTTCCACTTTCTTTTACACATCCTCTTCTACAATATTCCCCCATACAAAAGCATTTTTACAAGATTTCACCTCATCCAACAAAGCCGTTTTACAGTAATCCCATGCATTATAAATAACATATCCTTATAGACAGAGCTGCGCAAATACGAATATCAAATGCAAGCTATCCCTACTCATTCTACATTATTTCTTCTTCCCCTTTTTATTTCATGATGGTATAGTATAACTTATAAAGGAGAAAGATGGAGGAACCCCCAGCTATAAAAAATAAGATCAAACATACAAAGAAATGATGCTATTGCACATTCATTGAATCAAGATCGAAATCCAAAACAGAAAAAACACATCAACATTGCATTGAGAAGATGGGGAAGGAGCTAAAAATGGAGGAATCTCATTACAAATGACGGCTTTTTCTGCTCTCTATTTTTCTTCTCAAATATACCATTTTCTTTTGAGATAGGCTACTCCGAGTGAAAATGTGGCTTTGTCGGCTGTAAAGGGACTCATCTGTTTGCCCTCTACACTACTACAAAAGATGAGCAGATTACCTGTGCTTTACCGACAAAAAATGAATGAAAAGCAGTGAAATAGCATACAAGAATGATACAATTTTTGTTCTTATTAGTGCAAAAGAAAGTATCCGTAGCATTTCCAAAGGGAAAAGGTACTGAGCAATAATTTCAGCTGAAAAAGTATTGGTGTTGCTGCTTAAAACCAATTTTACTTTTTTCGTTTTATTTTGTTATTTCCAGTCTAAAGAGAAAATATTTACTTCGAACTTTACAGCAAAATAATGTAGTTCTCAAAAAAGTAGAAACATTTGGTTTTCCACTAGTTTTAGTACACTTTAGTACTACTTTTTAAGGTCTTGTTTCTTGTGAAATATGTAAGGAAGACGGGAGGATGGATCGCCTTTGCTCATAAAACAAAGAATTATCCGGAATTCGTGACATTTACTCAGGAAAAGAAGAGGTAGATGAGGTACTCTTGATTCGGTGTCTTGTTTTCAATAGGGTAATAAAAATGCTGCTTTTGTAGAAAAGAAAGTATCATGGTGTAAGGTTTTATACAATAAACCGCAGCCTACAATATCTTTTCGTGTATGTAAAAATGCCATGAAACGTCTTGAAAGTAATAAATTCCTGATATGTGGAAAATGTTTGCTTTTCAAAACTCTGGATAAGTGTACTAGACCACTAAGGAAAAGAAAGCAACCTTTTCCAATTAGAAAAAATTCTGGCCTTTGCAGTACAAAACCAAATTGTAATAGTTGAAGCAGACAATGATAATAGAAGATAACAAAAGAAGCAGTGTAGTTCTGCTCAAATTGTAAATGAATCAGTTTATCCTTCCTTTGCATGACATGTACTATTTAGGATATTTAATTTAATAAGTTAAATCAGTAGATCATTTTATACACTTTTAATGATAAAGGTACAAAGTACAAGCCTTTATTTCAAAAAAAAAGTTAGTTTCCCTACAAAAAATTAATATATAAAATAACTTTGTGTGTTTAAAAGTGTTACACCAACTTTTTCTAAATATGACATAATTTCATGAAAAAAACACAACCACCGTGACATTAATGTGGGATCGCTAATAACATACGATAAACAAAACAATTCTTTATCTTGAGAAATACATGCTTATTACAGACCATCAACTCACTTTTACTTTCTACTTAGTATTGTCATCATCAGCAAAATTATAAACTTTTCCATCAATTGAAGGTATCACAACTCTTTAAGCTATGTACCCAGCGAAATTTCTCATCGATCTATAATAAACTCCGTTTCTTTTTACTTGTTTAACTCAAAGAGTACACAATGGCATTGAAATATATAGTGCAAAGTTGAAATCTGGCTATATAATCCAAATATAATGACATGCCTTTAGCTAAACAAAGAGAAAATTATCATCATCATCATCCGAATCTTCAAAGCATTACTATCAAAACAGTAATCATATGGGAAAATGCAAGAACATGCAAAACCGTGAAAAAAATGTGAGTGAAAGGAACAGACAATACCAAAATTATGGAGAATGGCATTCATAGCTCAAAATGTTCTGAGAAAGGGCAAAATAAACGCCTGAAATAAACGAGAGAAGGTCTATAGACAAGGAAAACATATAGGTCGTGGCATTAAATGACTCCTTGACAGAGAAGTTGCAAAAACAAGCCTTTTGAAATATGGAACTGAATGGAACGGAAAAGGGAATCGCTTCCATTCATATTTATTCACTAATATAGACCGTGAATCGACGTAATAGTGCGTCATGTAAGGATTTACTTTCATACTCATTATCATTTTAGTTGACCTTTTAAAGGAATGGAATGCAAAAATTGTGGGTTCTTTTCAATATTACTGGGAGAAAATTTCTGTATGGTATGGTATTATAGAAATTAACATATTTCTTTCATGGCTAAAAGTTTTATTGGCATAATTATTTTCCATTTTCTTTTTGTTACATTTTTTTGGATTTTGTATAAATAGTAAATTAGGAACTTTTGAAAGTCGTGTCCTAAGTTTTTAAAAGGCATATACAATTATTTCAAAATTTAAATTAAGTCAATAAACCAAATTCAACTTGAAAATATTGCTGATTGAATAATAACTTAAGCGTGTTATTTTGGTTTACTTTTAAAATGTGAATGAAATCTTTTATCATATTTAGCTTAACACGGTTACTTTAATACTCAGCTTATTGGCTGCCTGATCAAGCCAGATTTGACCTGACCTATCTATAATGTCATAAATTCATCGGTTTCTCCTGTCATGATCAGTATCAGTACGTTCAACCTCATTAAAATTATCACTCCACCTGCCCGCTTGTACATGCCTGTACGGTTAAGATATCAGCTTCACCACCATTATTGCCACCGCAGAAAACGTGGTGAATGAAACAGAAGCCCTTTTATACTGCTACCCTTTACCAAAAATAAAAACCGCAATCTCTATACAAAGTAGGCAAAATAGAAGAAGCATTTTATAACAACATCATGATAGTATTCTATACTGACTATGAGTTCAGAAGTAGCAGGAGTCTCACAGCATGAAAAAGAGGATGTAATGTAATGACGCACGCTATGTAAAGATGATGATGATGAAAGGCGGAAAGTGATTTGAGTAAAAGTTCAGTACTGCCAACCAACAAAACGGAACGACCATTTTCCAAAGCTTTTACTTTATGGATAATAATAAACGATGATGACGATGAGCAGTATGATGATGATACTATGGCGGTGGTGAAAAGAACAGATATAAATATTATGAGCACTTTTACCTTCTCCATTGCAAACCCAGAATATTCTACTTGCCTACTAACTAAAGCTATGTACATCAGTCCATTTAGCTTATCTGTCTTGCTCACGCATCAGGATCTATTCAAAGGAAGAGCACCGTTTGGGAAGAATTGGTAATCCAACCAAACAGAAAATCAAAAAGATTATATAAATTACGTTCCGGAGATGGAAATGAAAGTTATAACTCTTGCAACATAAACTAATGGTAAGCTTCTGCAAACCAATTCTATAGTTTTATGCAGTCAATCCAAGCATAGTTGACGAAATTCGTTGTCAACTTTTATATCAAAGCTAACTCTGCTTCTTATATCTGAAACCTAGTTAAAGCTTAATGAGGAATGCTTAAAAGGGAAGACAGGTGTACAAAGTCGGAGCTTTAAGCTCAAGTAATGTGGGTAGCTTTGCTTTGCCCTCTCAACCGAGAAATATGACAACAGAGAAGAAGAAGGGAAACTATAAAAATGTAGCAAAAAGAGAAACTTGATTTTGATTGAGCAGCCTTTGATTTCATTCTCGTCGATGAGTTTTATGATTAAATTGTTTAAAGTGGGAATCCAATTGTAAAAAAATCTAACAGTTAAAAAAGGCAAACATGATTGATGCACAAGTTGTAAAAATTAGGAGGAAATACAAAGAATGACAGATTTGAACATGGTTTTTTGGGAATTCAATCATGGAGAACAGTCTTTGTATTTTTTGCAGAAAGGCTTTGATTTTTACGATTTTTCTTTGCCTTTACTCATAAAACAAATAAAAAAAAGAACCCCATCCAATTTTTCATGAAGAAAATTGAAAGGTTTGACAGAAAGTGAATACTATCTTTTTGTTTTCATAAGTGAATAAAAAAGAATGTTGTAAATTGACAGAGAAAATGTCGTTTAAATAAATAAACTCTTGTCAATTTTACTTCATGTTTTGGAAATTCATTTAAAATAAACAAAATGGGGGTTTGGTTATATTACCCTCAATATATAATCAATTAAAATGTTGAACATGTCCTCCTTTTCATTGCATTGAGAAGAAAATGAAAGGTAAATAATTATTGTTTCCAGCGGAATAAGTATTTGCATGTCAGTATTGAAACTGTTTGAAGTACACTTGTTAGGAAAAAAAATTTGGGTGAGAGTGACAGTTACGATTAACCTGAGCATGGAATTTGGAATATTGGCTTGTTTTCTACATTCGTTTAACATAACAGAATATGAAAAAACTGTCGCTTGGAAAGCGGTATTATTTGGTTGACAGAAGGCTGTCAAACGTCAAGCTTTATGAAAAGAAAACAAGTCAGATTTTTGAAATTGGAAACGCAATTAACAATGTTGTACACTATTTTGACATTAGATCATCAAATTTATAGTGATAATAGCTTTAAAGCAAATATAAAGCTAGATTTACGACATTTAAAATTTGAAATTTTTACAATTTTGCTACAACAGTAAATTACCTTAAATTGCTTACAATAAATTTCTGTTTTTAGATCGGATTAAATAAAAAATATGCACAAGTGTACCTGGTTTAGCTGTTTTATTTGCTTGCTTGTTATAAAATTACATAAAGTGCATTATTACAGGATAAATTTGTTTATCTTCTTTTATCTCATTAAACATAATTTAGATAAGCTTGAATTTTGTTTATGCTGTCTGGGTGTGTTCGCAGATGCAAAACACATGCTTTTTATTGTGCTACTCACTCATCATCACCACTCTCATGATAAAAATTCTCTTTCTCATTCCACCTTTTTGCTTGCTTTCTCTATGAGACATGCTGTTACGAGGATCTAATCCCTAAAAGCGCTCATCATCTGATGAACATCTGACTCTGACAGGAAAATGAACAAGAAAAGTGGTCATTCATATTATCAATTTCAAATATATCATGCTATGAGCCTATTTGCATATCAAAGCGTATTATATGTACAATCTTTTATCTAATACCTATACCAATTTGGTACAATCAAAAATACCTATTTTGCCATTATATAGACCATGTACAAATTATTAAAATCCCTTTAATTATGCCACTGTCGCCACTCGCCACCATGATATTTTGTATGTCCTTTATAAAGTCTACCTTATATAACCTTCGTACAACTCATCTGCAACGTTAAAACTGTTGAAGATAACATTCCCTTAGTTGTCTCTCCAGGACATGCCTTTATTACAACAAATTCATCTTTCTATTTTCTTCTTTAAAAAAGAAAAGCAGTAAATAGAAAGCAGTATTAAAGTATGAATATAAATTTATATCACAAACAACTTTTCATCTTTAACTATGCTTTCTCCCTTTCCGTCGCATTTTAAAACAGGAAGGATAAAAGAGGTGGACGTTATTAAGTTTCTCGTGGAGGAGTCTGATGAAAATGACAAAGTATCATTATTATCCAAAATTTGAGGAATGACATAAAAATAGAATCAAATAGTTGCTAGCTTTATATTAACTCTCATCGTGTATTCCAAATTGTGATAACTATGATATGATGTGTATACTATATGAATGACATCAAAGAAACTGTCACAAGATACAAGAAAAAAGAATGGAGACATACCCGTAGGTTAAACCCTTTGTATTTCAGTTTTATTACGTGTATCATCCCGACACGGGAGATCGCAAGAGCCTGAACAAGGAGGATTAAGGACGTTGATGAGATATTCTCTTGTTCTCCAGCTTTTTTCCTTTGAATATAAAAGCAAGCTTTTTTGTTCAGGTGCTTATCCTTTGTCGCGGGTGATGACGATAATAATGACGACGATGATGGTGAAGATAATGAAGCCAGGTGAGGAGGATGAAGAGAAAAAGAAGAAGTGGAACAAGAGGAGGACAAAGAACTCTGTTGTTTTATTCTTATTATTATCATAATCATACTTGTCATTTCCCTTTCCTTTGTCCTTGTCCCCTCTTCTTATAACCGTCGTTTTGTTTTGCAGTTCTAGTAGTAATAAGAATGAGAGTGATTACCTTCTTATTTGACTGGGCACGACCAAGTAGCAAGGACAGATTATTATTTTTGAGTAGGTGGATACTGAATATTATGTCGTACCTTGGCGAAGATTATGTTTAACGAGGGATCAAAGGAAATCAAAATGTTCTACTTTTGCAAAGACGATTAGTTTTTCCAGGAATCATCTAGTTTAAATCCTTTTTATTATCAGGTACCTTTTAGCTATCATTAGGTACAATGAATTCAATACTGAACTCAATGGCAAATATTTTAAATAGTTTTGTTGGTAAAAATAGGAAACGTCTATTTGTAATTGAAGTGCATAAATTTATAATATGGTACTTAACAAGATATGAATAGAATTGCAAGTTATTCAACAAAACTTCATTGTTAATTTTTAAAAA
This sequence comes from Lepidocyrtus fimetarius, assembly GCA_036507315.1. Classification (NCBI taxonomy): domain Eukaryota; kingdom Metazoa; phylum Arthropoda; class Collembola; order Entomobryomorpha; family Entomobryidae; genus Lepidocyrtus; species Lepidocyrtus fimetarius. The sequence continues at coordinate 176 of JAANSO010001947.1, read as the reverse complement.
ATAGTTGAAGTGAAAGCACTTTATTGTCAACAAAGTAGGAAACATGTACTTTAAAATTTATTTTGTAAATAATCAAAATAATTTGCTTGTAATAAACACCGTATAATTGGTTTAGCAAAGTAGTCTTCTCTAGTTTTTATTTCATAGTGGAAACAAGAGAACAATAAAGTACAAAG
>JAANSO010001946.1:0-14978 GCA_036507315.1 Lepidocyrtus fimetarius | reverse complement strand
AAATGCAGTAAATAAACAATTTAAAAGAAAGTTGAGTTAAGAAAGCAACAAATACGTATAGCTTATCAGTACTTTTGCTGTATATTTTGCACAAATTGGCAAATTCAGCAAAAATTAAAGCAGGCAGTATTATCAAATGCATACGTTAAGCTAGTCGGTTAATGGTTTTACTACCGTTTATTAAAACGCAATTTTGGCTTACTTACTTCTTTCATGAATGGTTTGATCTACCTCCATGTCTTCATTCGCGGTGTTCTTGTTTAGCGAGTTGTTGCCCAAGTCTTCATCCAGTTCCATTAGAACAGAATTATCTATTTCAATACTAAGTTGATTGTCGGTTGTCTTCACTGAATGCGAGAGCAAAAATATTCACCTTATAAACTACGTACGAAGTTTTGTTGGTATCAAATCTATAGGTATTTATTTTAACTTTTTATAGTTGATTCTACTTACGTTCTTTCTCAGGGCAGTTCATTGATGGAATAATCAATTCAGGCTCCATAATTTTGCCCAAGGAAGTCTCATTTAAAGAGTTATTTTCAAGGATCACTCCCATACCCATTTTAAATTCCCGACTACTGTTGGAATCGCCGGAAGCGTGAGATATTTCTTGTCTATCGACAAGGGGAGTACAGCTTTCTTGTTGATTTTCCTCTGCCCTGCCAGAAACTAAAAGAAAAAACACTTATTTTAAAAAAGCAATCTTCAAAAACCTGTCAATTTCTTAAATTGCGCTCTTATTTATTTACCTGCACTAGGATTTGAACCTGGATCATGCTCTGAATACCCTAAAGGAACCAGTTCCCTGCATAGATTATCTTCGGCTGAAGTATTGGATTGTTGTTCCCTGGAATGAGAAGATTCTTCTGCAGCGGAAACAGACCTGTATAAAAATGAAATATGAATTAAAATTTTTGTTCTGAATTTCAACTTGAAAAATATAAAAATCATGCGTACGTTAATAAAGGTTGTTGTTGCGGTTGCCCAAGCTGCCCTAAAGCCCAAGTGCTTCCTTGACAGTTCATCGAATTATACAAAAAATAATATCGATTATACTGCCAAGGAAAATTTGTTAGGCTGTAAATTATGGAACCGTTAGTCGATACGAAATTGTTATACGACTCAATTAAAAGCCATGGATTGGCATCGTACACAATGCGCACAATTGCGTTCACCACATCCCATGGAATCACATCGTATTCAAATCCATTAAACTGGGGATCCTCATTTAGTGATTGAAGAAGGTTTTGGTGCATAATATTTAAAAAATTACTGAGAATAATCTTGTCAAATACCACACCATGGACTGTTACCGTTGGGTTTTGGTATTCTGTTAAGTCCAAGTTTTCTGTAATTTGCAAAGTGGATTCTGTATGAAGCACTGATGGAGCCTGTGGATGTGACAAACCGACTTGCTCCTCTGCATTTCTTGTTGTCCCAGGGATTTTGCTGCTAGATGCTTGTACATCCGTTGACACAGTGTCAACATTGTTGGAAATGTTTTCGGTGGGAACTGTAATGGTGACCTCCTGCTCGTTGCGATTATCTGGGGTTTCCGTTGATGTTTCAGCTGCTGTACTTCCTAGATTTTCAGATTCCTCTGGCACATTTGATTCATTCAAAGAACCCATGTTCAACTCTGAAGAAGCAGCTTCATCTTGAATTAATCCTCTGATAAAATAAAGTATTTTCTTATTTATAATCTGGATTTCTCTTTTTGATGAACATCTCTTTATAAGTGTTATGTCTAAAACCCAACAGAAAAATATTTTAAGCTTGATTTCAAATTAAATGCAAATATGGAGATACATTAATTATAAATATGGATTTACATTCTTTCATAAATTCAGGTTTGCGTTGCAACTTTCGTCTATTTTTAGATTTATTTTCCAATTCTTTGTTTAAACCATCTCTGGCTAACTTCTCCTGTTTTTCTCGAAGATGTTTTTCAGACAGCGGAAAAGTAGTATCTTCTTGAGAGATTATGGTAGTTAAGGGTCTCGTGCTGGCCCGCACTCCTAATATAACATTTATTTGGATTAGTTGAAATTTTAAAAAGTCAATTTAATTAAATTAAACCCCAATAAATTACCACGATCTCTGGTCGTAAATTGCTTCTCAGCCGTCTGCTTCCTCGGCCTTTTGTTTTTGTTGGGTTGTTTGGCAGTGTAATTACCATCCTTTCGTTTCCTCTTCTGGGATTTGGACATTGCTTTGGGAGTTTCTTTAAAAAAATAAATTCAGTACATTCAACTGATATAAAACGCGTGCTCAAATTATAAAATATCCAGTTTACTTTTAGGACTTTTACCTAAGGAAAGGCCTGGTTGTCCACCTTGACCACCGTTCGTTGAAATTGGCAATGCAGACGTTGAAGGACCTGCAACTGGAGCAGGATTAGCTGCGGTAGTTGCCACTCCATGAGGATTTTTATTATTTGATGTGCCTGCACTCGTTGCCGCGACGATATTTTGTGTGCCGGAAGTTGACGGAGTTGAAGGAGGTGCGGTCAAAGTTGAAAGTTTAGAAGTTTGTAGACCGGAGGGTGAACCTGTAACAGGAATAATTAGTATCAGTGTTAATTTTCTAATATTTTCGTTGTTCGTTTTTATATTTTTCACGGGTTTACTTTTCGCTGGTCTTCCCCTTCGTTTTTTCATTTTCTCCGGTGCTTCTTCATTCACAGGCGTCGTTGGTTGCTGTAAGGTTTCATGTCCCACCTGGCCCTTTCTATTCAGCGTTTCTAAACAAAAATGATTAGTAAAAATTTATGATAATTGCTGATTTTTATTAAATTTTAAGACGTAAAACCGCATTTACTTTTTCCCTTTGCCTTGGGTTGCTTTCCCGGAGCCGAAGGAGGGGCCAGTGGCAAACCTGCAACATTTGCTGGAGGTGACTCCAATTGCCCTTCCTGTCCTTGCGATAGCTTCTTTTCTGTTTTCTCCTTTATTCTTTGCGACTGTCGTCGCATCACTTAAAACACATTGCAAATGTTTTTGAAAATGAACGGTTAATTTTTAAAAGTAAATTAATTTTAAGTTTTAATTTATTTACCTCCTTTATTGTCCATTTTATGCAAAGAAACTTGGTGAAATTCTAATAAAAAGTAAAACAGACTACATCAAATTATATCAGATTATTCTTGAAAATGAAATAATCATAGCAATGATTTTTGGTTCATATTTTAATGCGTGTTAGACTGAAAATAATTTTAACATTTTCAAATAAAGTATAAAGATCACTCAACAATTTAAAATAAAGCAGCAATTCCAAAATGGTAACGAAATTAAAGTTTGTTAACCTTGCCAATTATTATCAATTTTTGGATTATCTAGATATTTGAGAGGGTTAGTTTACAGCCAAAATGGACCGTGCTGTAAATTACAATAAAATTAGACCAATATATTTACTTATTCAGGTATTTGCACTTTCATGGATTTCTTGAATTTTTAATTGATAAGCTAAATAAATCGCGTATTATGAAAATGAGAAAACCGTATGAATTGGTTTTTTTCTTGCAAATTTTGCCATTTGAGGTTGTTTCTGGAGATATTTATCGTAGTGTTTTAGTTTTTGCTTTATCGTGACTGACTCGATTTAAAGAAATAAAAGCCTCAGAGCTATCTTAGTAAATTTAGGACCGCAGGGCTGATAAAATGTAGATAATGAGGTAGTAATATGAAACATAAAGTTTGTATTTATTCCACACTTGAAAATTTTAATTTCAATCTTAAAAAGTAATTCCTTACCCAATCGATCCTTCAAAATTTCTACAGCTCCTATGAGAGAATCCGATTTGCACAAAAACTTTCAGTTCAACGTTTTCAAACAAATTGTAAATTAACAAAATAACTGAACAGTTTTTTTAAAATCAAGCATTAAATTTCAACAGCAAAGGCAAAAAGAAAATTTAATTGGCCTAAACTTTCACACGAGGAAAACAAAATTCATGAAGCACTTTGTGGCTTTTCTTTAAAATTCTTTGTTTGGTAACGTTATCAACTTTTGCAAATTGTTAAACTCTATTCAGGAAGATTTTGTTTTTTAAAAACTTTAAATTTACCTTATTGCCTTTTTTGGTAAATATTTAAAACTTTTTTTGCGATGAATCAATCAGGTTGGAGTAGAAATGTTGATTTTTGTTTTTTATTTATTACTTGAGATACCGAATCACTTCTTTAAACTTTTCCCTTTAAAATGTAAAATTGTCTTTCTCTGCTTGACTTATCATCCCAAAATAATTTTATAGAATTAAATTGCCTGCTGACTAAAATTTAAATAACAATAGGAACAAAACTTTCACTTTTACAGGTGAATTTTGATAATTTCCTTCACATAAAAAAGTTGACGCACTCAAATAATCTAACTTCACTCACTGCATTTATAATTTGTTGAGAATATTTATTAGTTTATTGGAAAACAATTTTGCTTGGTTTGATTTTTTGTATCGGTTTTTAATTATTATGCTCTCACAAAAGAATTTTACACAAGCAAATATTTCAAATACAACTTAACTTTGACAACTACAAACTCAAGAATATCTTACTACAGTTACATAATCTTGTGTAGTGGGCAAGTTGTTTTAAAATTCAATTCACTGGATAAACTTCAATTGACAAAATATGAATTTTAACTTATATGGTCCAAAATAAATGTCATTAGTGGTTCACTAGCACGGCTTTTTGTATATTTGGCACTTGACTTTTAATTTCTGCACTCAATCCGTATGATCTTCTTATTGAACTTCTTAAAGTTTTCAAAATAGATGCACAAAACCACTTAAAAATGGATTTTTTCCAGAATTAAACTTTACTTTTATCAACTTTTAATAGTTTTTCATTAATCAAAGTAAGATTAATTTCACTTTTATACGAAATAACGAAGAAAAAAGAAGTCCCAAAGTCAATCTGATTCTTTCCAAAAAGAATTTCACCGACCACGCTGTAAAGCTGTAAATCCGCTTTTCAACTTTTTTATTTATTTATGGCAAGTTGTAATTTAAAATACTTTTATGAAAAAATAATTGAAAACTAATTGATTCAAAATTGAGTTTTGTGGAAAAAATAAGAAAAATATTCCCTTTTTATTCACGGCTTTTTCAACATCGACTGAACTCGAACAACACTTGTTTTGTAATGGAGAGCATGTAAGTTCAACGGACGCTATTCTGGAATGGAAGGTTCCATTGCGAATATTCAGTGGGGGTATCTGAATAAATAAACACTTAAGGAGAATACAAGGCCTCCAAGTTAATGGCTTCTAGTGAAACTAAACTACAAACGGAACTAATCTTATCATCATCATTAGGTAATTAAAAAGAAGGAGAAAAGCACGGAGCTAGATAGAACGGAAAGGTTGAACTTGATTGTAGGGGTAGACGGTGGATTCGGATATGACTGGATGCAAAAATCAATGCTGCGTTCTTGTTGGAAGGAGCGGATCAAAGTTCACACCGTACTAATCCTTCCTAATAATAAATTTAGGATTTCATGAGGCACAAACATTTCCTTTTTCTTAAGACTCAAAATGTTTTAAGTAACTTTGATTTTGATTGCTGTAAAAATGTCATGAACGCAAATGTATCCATCCTGTGGTGAAATTTCCTTTGCCGAAATAAGAAAATGCAACATAAGGATAAGGCTTTCAGCAATATTTCGGGAAAATGTTAATCAAGTTTAGAAATACTTGAACTTTTCCTGATAACAACTTGCAACAAGGCAAGCATTCCTTTCGATCTTTCTTTAGGCTTGAATAAGAATTCATAAAATTTAATGGTCTGCGTAAGGTCAGTAAGCCATAAAAATGAAATGGAAACATTTTCTCACTTCAAAATATAAATTGACATTGTGAGGAACGCAGTGACTTTTCAAACGCAGCTATGTGCAGCAACAAAATTGTGTTTAGGCAAGTGAGTCATTCATTCATAAGTTTTTTTCCTTGTTCGTTGCAATGACATTGACAATGAAATGAGATGGGCCTACTGAACTAGTTTTTAATGCACTGGGCAAGCAGTTCCTTTCCATTTCACTAAAAAGCAAAAATTCTACTTACAAGGCTGAAAACATATTAATTTATTGAATAAATTAGTTTCTGATTAAATGCCTGGATGCCGTAAGGTATTGTCTCAATCAAAACTAGATCTGTTGTTTCCATAAAAATATTCAAAAACCCGTTTTTGTTTATTGGATTAATAGTATTTAAATGATTACTTGAGCAATTATCTCATTTGCACTGTCGCCTTTCTTTCTTTTTATTGTGCAAGGAAATAGGAGATATTGAGTTAGCTTGAATAAAGTTAAACTGGGCAAACGAAAAAATGACATAATTTACTTTTTTGAATTTATCATATCTAAGCGAATTAGCTTATGTACATGCTTATGAGTTGAAACAAAAGAGGTTGGAGTTTACGAGTGGCTTTCTGACGTGAGTTGATCTGTTGTCCTTATCATTTTTTCTTATAAACTTCGATCTTTGTTTTGTGTGGGTATAGCCAAGAGCCGACATAAAAAATAAAAAGGTTATTTGATCATTTACGGATTCGTCTCTTATACAAACCTATAATCAAAGACGATAGAGGAAGCAGTTGAAGTACTACTTAGCTATTTAATACTTGAGAAAACGTATTGGCGTAGAGTTTTTTGAAATTTTGTACAATTTTGAACAAAAATATTTTATCTGGTATGCAAACTTTAGAAATTGTAAAGGGATTATTTTTGATTAACTCAATGCCGATAATAGCAAAAAACTAAATTTAAAAGCGGAATAATAACAATTCTACGGTCTGTCAAAAACACATTAAAAGCTTGATTGAAAATAAACCTGGGATAACAATTTTAGCATTTTTCTAAAGTGTTAATCAACTCACAAATAAACTTACTACGCTCCTAATTAATTTTTACATAAAGTCATATGGTAAAAAGATGTTTAAACAGGCCAATTCTTTTTTACATGAGAATATACATTCCCTGCTCCTAATAAATTAAATGTTCCCTTAAATTCCGGTTTGCTTGAATTGAGGGGAGGGACGGAGCAGCGGAAGTAGCTTTCATTTCATCCTTAAAATCTAAGAATTAATATTAAGATTTTATGAAAGGAGTTAACAGTAATTGGTTTTAAATGAGGCTGAAATACCTAACTGAATTAAAATTGGCAATTGGTAAAATCGGTCAACTTTGCTTTTGCTTTTCACTTCTTTAAGGGATGAGGAACTAATTCAGACCCGTTTCCCCAGATACTCTTCTTGTGTAACAAAACTTTGTTCCTTCCTAGCCGGGATAAGCGGTTAGAACCTATCCGGATTGGGATACCTTATCTAATCCGGTAAAATAGAAATGATTCTTCACATTTAAATTTTCTGTCATCTCTAAGTAGCACTTTCTACAACAAAATTACTATCCGGGTAGCATCATACACATTTCTAAATTTATTTGGTTAATTTTATTGGTTCATTATTGCGGCATTTAAACTGATTTGAAATCCAAGGTCACTCTTAATCGTATTCATTACATAAGGATTTGAAGCTTTTGGGAAGCTGTTACGTTCAGCAAATCGCAATGCTAACTGATTGTAAAAAATATCATAATTATTGGCTCCAATTCAAAACATATTTTTGCAAAAGTGGTGGAAAATGCAAACCTGGCTTATTCAATGATGATATTTGTCACTATTTTTAATTTTAGCAGTTTCTTTGCTAAACTTCGAAGATCAAAACCAGCAGTTGGGACTGTCAAACGATTAGTTGTTCACTTTTTTCAAAATCAAGCTGGGTGCCTTCTGTGTCTGCAGCTTTTTCATTTGAATGTGGATTTGCCTTTTCGTAAAAGTTTTTAACACACTTGAATTTTCATATGTTTAAGTTTTTAAAGCTTTAATGAATATTCCTATTTTAATTATGTTAAAATTAATCAAACAAACCGTAATTTACTCGTGATCTGCTCCTTTTCAAATGTCGCCATAAGGAATGGTTGTGTCTATTTAGAGGATTAAGGATTTCTTTGCCACTTTCTGAAAAGTTTGTCAGGTAGAAAAATATCTCATCCGAAATTTCTATTCTTCTTCTTGCTATGGCAGTCCTCGCATAATTTCCTTAAGACTGTTTCGGTTCCTTTGCAGGACAATTTATTTAACCTGAATCCTGATCTGATCCGTATCATGAGCTAGATTTGCAGCAAATTTTCATTTTCTTCTAAAACAAAGGTTTCTTCAATTCTTCATTTAGAAAAAAGGCAAACATGCTCTTAAAAACAGAAATCTGCTTTGCAGCGTTTATTTTTGGCAAAAACCGTAAAAGGTAAAAAAATAGTAACTACTTTTCATAACTATTTTGCATATTGTTAATTGCCAAAACATGTACAATCATTTGCTTGCCTACCCTGTGAAAAAATCTTGCTGGATACGAATTCCTCAATACGACGAGCTTTCTTTAACAATGATTTTGTAACAAAACTAAAAGGATATTTGATTAAATTAATACCAACTGTGTTTAACAAATAAACATTTTATGCAGAGAATTTTTAATTCAAGCCAGATTCCAGATTTAGTTCAGGTTATAATAGTGTAAGCACTTGATTATTATGTTTACAGCTTTAATGCATTTCTAGTTTACTAGTTGTCTGCTGGCTTAAGCAACTGTTTTGTTTGGCTTGGTCAAAAACCGCGAGGTAACTAACCATTTATATGGGCTCCGCTGTCAGTTTTTGTAATATTTTCGAGTTTCACTTTCTTAAAGGGATTGCTTTATGCCAGGTATTGTGGATCCTCTTTGGCAAAATGTGCAGCCCTTTGGATAATATAAGTGCCCTTAAATAATGCTGACATGAGTCAAAAACTTTATTTTTTTAAATAAATTAACTGAAAAAACGTTTTCGACGTTAAATCGTGCATTTGCTTTCCATGGATTAATTGGCTTTCGAATTTGACTAGTCTGTCGTGAATTGATTACTGGCTTTTTCTTACCCATTTTGCAATTCTTCCGAGTTTTTAAATTTTAAATCAGTCTCTGTAAGATAATTCCAAGGTCATCCTTGTCATCCAATATTCTTGATAATTAAAATTATGTGAATTTAGAAATTAGAAAGTACTGCATTCATTTTCAATTCAATTTAAATTCTAGTTTGAATGAAAACTGCAGTACATTGTAGTGCAAAAGCTACCTGGAAAGGATCACAAATTGACGGACAATTAAATACTGAAGTACTGGCTGGTTAATCTTATGTCTTTCTGGGAAGGGTTGAGCTTTAATTTTAGGTAAAGTTTTTTAAAACTGCTTGCTTTATATTATTTACCTATCTCTGTACAATTACGAATTAAATTTTCGCTGCAAATTTGTCAAATGCAGTGCATTGCAAGATCACAATTTTATAAAATTTCATTAAAAACCGCAAAAACAAGCAAAATTCAAAATGTATTTTTATTTATTAACGGCATTAACATGCAATACAATTCTAAAAGCTTCTATTAGTTTTCTTAAAATATTTCAAAATTTATTTGCGACATTCTTAATTTCCAGCTAAAACAAATTAATTCTTTAGAGAGAGTCAATATAAAAAATCTGTGTGATTTTAAATAGGCAAAGTATTACGTTCTATTTTTGATAAAATTAATCCAAAATACTTTCACAGCCAAACAAAAATTGTTTTTCGAATTTTTGTTTGTTTAGTTGTTGCAATTATTTACTAAATTTCGTGGATTTTTTTGAAAATTGAAAGGAATTGGCAATGAAAGCAGCCTACATGTGCAATGTCAGACGATTAGTGCAAGAATACAATAATTCATCGATAAGCAAAAATGAAAAGATTCAGTAAGTTAGATCAAATCCTGCCCAACAATTTCTCTAATTATTTTCTCAATAAAATATGCTATACCATTGCAACGTATTTTTCAAAAAGATGGCAAACTGGTAAGTTTAAATTGATTAAATTGATAAATATGTAAAGTAAATTCATTGTTTAAGCAAGTGTAAATCTATTTGGACAATTTTCATCATTTTAGGCATGGGATGATAAAAAATATCAAATGAATAATTTAGGACGTGAGTTTCTTAAAAACATACTCATGCAATAAGGAACACAAAAACGTTTTATTAATAGGTATTAACTAGATTTTACCCAGTAATCTTCAATAATTCTTGAGGTAGCCACAATTAGCTTTAATTAACTGCAAAAACTGATAAAACTTGTTTCTTTGTGTAAGCTAAATATTTAATTTTATTAAAATTCTAATACAAAAAATAAATATTATTCATTTCAAAATAAATCTTGAACACTTTTTTGTTATTTTCTAATTATTATGCAGCAAGAGCAAACAATTTTTTAAAAATATTTAAATTGGGGGTTTTGGATATACTTAAATAACCTAACCCACGATTCCATGAAGGTCAATGCTGGTATCAAATGCAAATGTACATAGTTAAGGGGAAAAAATTCCCTCTTGTCAAAATTCAACTGCAAGATGGAAATGTTAAAACAGCAGTATAAAAAACTATGCATTTCGCCACAATATTAAATACAATAGAAGAGCAAAGCGAAATGTAATCTAAAAACTGTGATTTCGTTAACCAGAGACTTTAAAATTCAACGCTGTCATGAATTAGTTTTAAGATGCAATCGGTTTTTAACTGTGGCATTTTTAGCACATGTTATTCACTGGTGGATTTTGAAACGTCAGCTTTTCAGTGGAGCAGTTTTTTTATCAACCGGGTCTTAGCGAATGATTTTTATTAAAGCTTTGTCGACTTGAGCTTTTTTTAGCGAAAAGCTTGACCTTTTGTTACATTTCTAGGAATCAACACAAAAATTTTTGCAATAACAAAGGCAATCAAAAAACAATTAGACATAAAACTACATTTGAGTGAATTACTTTTATAATATTCTTTGCGTCCAAAATATATTCATGTGCAGAAACTCGGCAAATGATTGAAGAATGAAAATGGAAGAAGAAAAGTGCAAATGATTATATACTTTAAGGAACGTTATGATATTTTCCGATTTCCTCTTATTCTACACTTGCGTCAGTAGCAAATTGCAAAATTAACATTCCTCAGATGTTTATTTGCCCGATATCATATTCACTCGTTTCGTTTATGTTGTAGTAATAACGTTTTAAATGTTTTTGAATAACAGTCTAGTTTTTATCAGAGAATCCTGCAATTTATTGAAGATTTACTTAAAACGTTTGAATAGCCTTGCCCGTTTAAATAAAAAGGAAAACAAAAAGCCTAGCCAGAAACATTTGAGAGGATCACAAGCACAGAAATTAATAAATTTTACATGTAAGAAAGCTTTAAATGCACTCTTCTGAATATGTTGAAAAGATTCAGATTGTATTTCATTTTCGTAAAATTGGCCAATTGGTAAATATTTGCAATATTGCTGGTTGCCACAATTGTCATTTTATTGTGAATATGTCAAAGAAAACACTGTTGTTGAGTACTTCCGGCGCCTGCTGTTTTAGAATTTCTTACTATAGCTTTGCACTTCCTAACTGTTGAAACCTGTTCTTGAGTTTTGGTAGGTAACAAAACTGGGAACTAAACTATTTTTTGCTCCCTGAAAGTAATCTGTAATAAAATTGCTGTATTTTCAGTAAAGTACCTAAATAGTTTTTGCATATTTCAACAATTTAGCTATGACGGCTTCAATTTTTTGCAACTTGTATTTTTCTCAGCCTTATAAAATAAAATCAGTTGTAAAAATGTGCATAACTTCTATGAAGTAAGCTTAAATAGAGTTCCGATGCAGTATCGTATTGCCCCAGATGACTTTTTCCATAAAATTTTTATGGAGAAACATCCTTTAAAATATTAATTTAACGTCGTTCTAAATATTTACGAATTAACAGTTCTTTTAATTTTTTCTGGTTTTTACGAAGAGGATTAAACGGAAGGATATTGCGTATTTGGTCTATTTGAGGTAATTTAAATATCAAAGACTAGATAAAATTCTACGTTGTGTTTTTTCTACATCTACATGTCAACACTTCAGTTAAACAAAGTCAAATATCCGTGCCCTCATGAGACACAAATTAATTCCTATTCTTTATTTAATCAGTTCATTTTTCTTAAAATCTCTGCAGAAATGCTGCTTTGCAAGAAACACTTATCAGCAAAGACCCACTGGATAACTTACGTAGCAAAAGCAGAGGCGAAAAACCATTTGATCAACCTCCCACATTCAGCATTTTATTCACAGATACGATGAAAGCATCAAGCTCGAGTAATGATTTGTAAAAAAGACCGTTTCGCAAAAGAAAGAAGAGCTTTTCAAAGAATGATTTCATCGTTCAGCAGATGCCATCCGCGATTGATATAAATACCCTTTGGAAGGATTTTTATCTCTCCGTATTTTTTACAGTTCTTAATACAAAAATTCCCCGATGAAAATCTGTGGTGAAAATGAAACCACAAGTGATGAAAAATTTTCTCAACTGTTTCTCTCTACTGCTTGTACTTAAGGCAGACGAAAAGTTAGCCTTAAGTTTCATTCTTTCATTCATAGAATTTTAACAATTTCTTTGTGGAACGAATCCACAGAAGTTGTTCTTGTATTGAGCAATGAAAAACATCTGTGGATTGCAAGCGTTTATAATGGCTTAATTTGCCTTTTTTGTCAACGTACTTTTTCTTCTTAATATTATGTTTTACATTTAAACTTGGAGATGGTTTGCATAAAACTTTTTATTGTAGAGTAACTTACAAAATTCGAGCATTAGGAAGCTTCACCGGTAAACAACGCTGGTCATTGCCATTTGGAATCACAAAGCTGAAAAATGCATGATGGCGATAATTGATAATTTTTTACTGCAGATTAGTTTTTGCTTGTCAAATCTAGCTTCATAAATCCCAAAATTTCAGGGGCTCTACAACTAATTAAATTAGAAACTCATAAATGCCTACTTATGCGAATTACGTATGTACTCGATCGTTTAGTAGAGGTGAGTCAGAATAAGTTAAAAGATTAAAAATATAAAAACAACTGTTCAATTTTCACTCGCATATAAAAATTCTATAGCAACTACCATTTACTGGATGCAATGGATTTGCAAAAATATTCTCACTTTGCCCCAAGGAGTTTACATAAATTGCATAAAATCATGAGCAAAAAGTGCCTAAATTAATGCGAAGGCACTTTTTTAACCGCAAACAAGCTTTTTTGACTAAGCGTCTATCTATGATACGCTGTTATCACTACTCCATTGATAATCCTCCTCTCTTCGCCAATCCATCCTTTTCATTGATTCCATTAAGCCAATAAAATAACAGACATTCGCAGGCGTTTTGTAGTTGGCTTGCTTGAGAAGTGTCGAATGGAGGGGAGAACGCTGAATCGCCCATGTTAGCTTTACGCTTACCTGTAATATTGTAAATGTAATATTTCACAAAAGTAAGGTATGTAGGTATCTGAATTCAGAGCAGATTCGCATCCGTCGTCCGTCATTCCAATTATCATCGTAATGATAAATATTTGTGATTCATTCCTAATCCATGATAAATATGTACGCGTGAACTAATGATTAATCTGATGTAAAACTAATAATAATCATTCTTGATCGGATTAATCGGATAGTTAATGATTGAGCAGCGTCGAGTAAAGTAATAAAGTCTTTCCGTTAAAGGGCTAAATTTTTAGCATTATGAACGCAAGTTCGCAAGCTTAGATTATAAAGAGTTACATCAAAAACCTTTGCAGAGGGACATGTGCCTCATGCAACCTTTAATCCCGCATCTGTCACTCTCCGAAAATAAAATTGTGATTCTCATAAAACTTGAACTTTGTCCTATGAGTTGACTAGGCAAGTGAGAAATGAGGACATGGACAGCGCTTTTTCTTTGTTTTTGCACTTTTATCCACACTATTATATTAACTAATAAGAGAGCCGTGTCGAATCCTTGCAAATACTAGTATTCTTCCAATGATGCATTGCGTAGTTCGATTGGAGTTTCACATCCTTTTATCACATCTCTTTGTACTAAAACAAGCGTTTTTGCTCTCAATAGGATGCCAATGAATATCCGGATCAGAGCTGATTAAAACCCATGGGTTTTAATATTTTTCCCCACCCACTTGGGTTTTAATGGGTTTTAATGGGGAAAAACGGGTTTTAATGGGGAAAAACGGGTTTTAATGGGTATTTTTTACTATAGTACGATATTTCTTCCTTTGCCCCTACCAGACAGCCTCTACTACTGCGCTTAATTTAAAAAGGTAAACACAGAGATTTCCTCAAATCCTTTAAGAAGGGAAGAACTGAAGTGCAAGAATAGTTTGGTTGGTAAAAGAGCTGACTCATTTTTTTTAAAATCTACTCATTTAAAACCAAAATTAAAATGAAGCGAGGATTAGATACTCAGGAAATTATAACTGAGATTGATTCAGGTAAAACCATTCACTTTAAGCAGAATTTAAATTAATTTTATTCGAATTAAGTAGATAATCATTTCTCAACAATCATCATTGACAATTAAGAAATTCTAACTGCTTAATTTTGTTTTTATAGACTCTGAAGAGGATGCTGCACTGCCTTCCAATAATACAGGGCCCCGGTTGGTGCTAGTGGGGTCACCAAGACCATCGACGTCTTTAGTGGAGAATCACCTTGAAAGCCATCCAGATGTTTCGACTGAATTGAATGAAGAATCATCGTCTGTTGGAAAGCTTTCTTCACCCGATGAAGTTATTGATATTTCTGATGAGGACGAGACTCCAAAACCACCACCAGCAAAAATGTCTAAATCGGATGCCAGAGGACGAGGTCGATCTTTGGATCCAGTCTGGAAAGAGTTTACAACCAATGAAAATGGAAAAGTTCAATGCACTGAATGCAAAAAGCTCGTTAGTGACAAAGTGGAACGACTTCGAGAGCATTTAAAAAAATGCCCCGCCAGGAAGAACAACTCTAAGAATGTAGCTGGACAGCGAAAAGAGACGAGGACATCCAAATCTGTTGAACAGCCAATGCCTAAGCCTTGTAAATTAGCA
>JAANSO010001945.1:0-14979 GCA_036507315.1 Lepidocyrtus fimetarius | reverse complement strand
TATATAACTGTTTTTTCGAACCTGCTTCCAATCAATCATACCGTTCGTCAATCTCTCTTTAAAAACAAGTATAAATTTCTAAGCTTTTTTGAAAAATTGTGTGATACCGAAATCGATTAGCCTGGAGGAGGAATATCATGACTTTGTATCCATTTAAAAGTAAAGTATGATCTTAAGCCCGGTTACTCTATGATGTACACGCAGCTTCAATTTGCAAAGTAGTACATACCTTTCAAAACTTCATAGTAAAAGGAGTTTCAAAATTTGGTTTACTCGTGTGTGTACCTGCCGGCTTATCACATTAGGCAAAAAATCAGAAAATGCATATGGGCTGACCCAACACCTTAAAAATCTTGTAAAATGACAAAAAAATGGGACTTAATTTGACGATAAAAGCAAGTTATTGATGGCCGGTGACGTAGTAAATGACATGATTTTCAAAAGACTAGACAACCAAGTCAAATTTAAGGTTAAGATCGTGTGTGAGCAGTCATCTTTTAGACAAAGTCGAGTCTTATCATAACAAGTATTACGTTTGAGAAGATACAAAGCTATGTCATAATTGTAAGGTAAAACATAGAATGATTGCTGATCAAATAAATTGGACCCTAGAAATAAAGTATACAATTTGCAGATAAAACCTTAACCTTAATCCATGATCAGGGCCTTCGGGTAGGCACACATCACGGATTAACATAGGCACTGAAAAAGTCAGATACAAAAAAACTACAAAGAAATATACGAATTATCTTCAACCTACTTTAAATGAAGGAGGGTTAATACTAATGTTTCATTAAAACTAATTAGTTTATTTGTTAATTACCTGAATTACAAGTAATCGTAAGAAAGAATTAGACCAAGTTAGTCACAGTTTTCCTCATTTTTTTGTTTAAATGTTGCATTTCTATTCCAAGTCCCAGATAAATTTTACCACACCACATGTATTATGCTTGTCTTTTAAAACAGTGTCCTGGATTGGTTTTATTTGAATTTTAAATGAAAAAACTTTGAATTTTCTCTATAAAAAGTTACAATACGAGACTATCAAGTTTTTTCGGAGCAAAGGATCATAGTTTACTTTGTAATGTAGTAGAAGAAAAAAATAATGACAGGCCCTTTACATGATAACTTGATAAGGTTTGATTACAGGGTGAAATTTCTACCTACTTTTCGTGTTTGCTTTACATCAAGAAGACAACAAAGCAAAAATACAATTAAATTAAAAGAAAAATGCAAAAAACATGTACTAAGTAGTATGTGATATGATGGAATAGTGCCATTGCCACAAAATGCAAAGAATCACTGACTTTTGCTCATTACTCTGTGTTTGATAACAAAATATGCACATTACCTTACAACTTTTCTTTCAAAGAGGAAAGAAGTAAAGAGCTAAATAAAAATAAGATTTAATGGTTAAAAAATGTGAATGAGGTTGTTTTTAACTTGATTAGTCAAATGAAGCCTCAATTACTTTTGCAAAAAATGCAATCCTCAATAGCAATTATCATTATCTCAATCAGAAGAGAAGCTTTTTAGAATAAGTACTTCCAGTTTATATCTGACATTTTGATTGGAAATGTTATAGTACCTGGGATCAGTGTATTGGGAAAATTGTTAGTTTAACGAACTATAATGATATTTTTTGCAAACCCCGGATGTTTACCAAAGTCTAAAAGATTACTGCAAGCAATTCTTTAATTTCGATTTTTTGCATAACGTATGCAATTAATCAGCCTTAAATTGAATGAACGTAGAAGCATTTTCTTTTTCGGTTAATGCTGTCTGTCTGTATTGGTTTGTTTTTGTCTTAAAGGTATTATTGGATGCCATAAAAATTTACGGATAAAGAAAACTAATCCGGATACTCGGAAAGTTGTAATTTTAAAAATATTACTTATATTTCTTGTCTTAATAGCATCATCTTTTAACCTTATTGTTAGTATAACAGAGGGACACTACCTTTTTTTTATAAAGAAGACATCCAAATATTTGCCACCTTATTCTTAATCTTTCTCATCATCATTCATAATACCTGTTACTGTCTTAATTTTTATGTAGGGATAAAGGGATAATCTTGAAGACAGCAGCAAACAAGAACAAAGAAGGAAAGAATTAAGAAGTGACGATGAAAAACAGCTATCCCGACAAGAACCTATCAACTTGGCTACCGCAGTTGCTGTTCTTGATGAAACTAAAGTAAGAAAGGTTCACCACCTGCGAAATACGTGGTAAAACCGCTACTACCGTATTTCACTCCACACAGTACTCTTTCACTTGAAATGTTAATGCCAATCAAAGACGGTGTTGGTAAACCTGTGTAAATGATTGACTACCTACCTGTTCACCATCATATAACCACCTTCCTCTTTCTTTCTTCCTTTTCTTCATCCCAACCAAGTGCGTACTTTTTTCCCTTATGCATTTTTCAAGTTCGCATGCACCTCTCAGTGATTCCTCTCAGGTTCATTATTACATTACTTTTATTTATTATTAAGGAAGAAGAAAAGGAAAAGATAATGTGTAGTGTAGTAATACTTAATGATGATGATGCTTCTGTTGGCTGGTTTAAAATCAGACTGGACTTGATATGACACCTTAAAAATGAAAGAAGGTCTTCCTATAAATTGAGAGGATTCAAAAAATACAAGCAAACTAGGGAAGGGGGAGGAAGAGAATCGTTGTACCTGTGTACCTTCAACTCAGTTTACTTTAGAAATGAATTCATGATGATGATAAAATGAAGTAAGTACCATATCAGACTGTGGTACGGTAACATCCTATCTTTTTTGAAACGCATACGTTCGAATTTTCTTCAATTTGTTGTGATTATTATACACATTTTTATTATTACTTCACCGAAAAATCCTTGTCAGTCTACAGTAGTACAGTGGTGCGAGAGGAGGAGAAGGATAGACAGGTAAAAAGTAAAGAGAAAGAAAGAAAAGACAACATTTTTTATTGTTACGTTTTTATTGTTGTGTTATTGTCGCTGCTTGAGTCAATGCAGCCAGCAGCGCAGAAAAGTTGCAGAAACCGATCTTTGTTGTCCATTTGATAGTAGCTACGTATTGCAACAATGATGCAACGGGAGAGAGACAGAGTTAAGGGTTTTACAGCAGCGTGTCAATATTAGTCGGGAGGTAACGGAGGAAAGATCATTGTCATAATCGGTGAATATAGATCGGACGCTTATAATAACAATGAAGATGATGTTGAGGGGGACACAAATTAGATCAGATCGGTTCCGTGGATAGCAAAAAACATACCTAAATCGTTTTAATTTAACTGTTTTTTAGATGTGAAGAAAAAATAAATATTAACAAGAATTGAGGTTGTTTTTAATTTGGATTTTTAGAGTGAAATCTGTGCAATAAAAATTGAGTTTTTAGTGAGCGTGTGAACAAAGTTTACTTTCAGCGGTAAAGTTCATGAGAAAAAGAACATTGCTGGGAATTGGTGTCACGAGGTGAGATATTGGATAATTGTTTGAAGGGGTCTTCTTTCCTACAAAAAAAGAATAGGCCAAGGACTGAACTACATCATCTTGGGTCGAGTTGTCCAGTATTTCCCCAAAAAAGGAAAGGTGTGAAAAATAGGTTACTTTGTCGAGTGCACTTTTTTGTGCTTGGTATTTTACTTTTACATGAAAAGTGACTGGAAAAAGGAATCCGGAAGCTTAACGACATTGAACCAGTTTTCATTTTCATAACACTAAGGTACGTTACCTAATTGCATTGTTTGTCCCATTTAGTGAAAAATACCTATTTTTTCTCCAGTGAAAAAAAGATTAATCTTATTTAAAAGCATAATACAGAATAGACAGGAAATGGTTGGGGTAAATGATTTTCATCTCGTAATTGAATGCATTCTTCCTGCATGATTTTTAGTCCATTAACTCTAGTTCATTTTTGACAGGAAAAACATTTTGCATTATCTAAGTTGTCACGTAATAATGAACTTGGGGTTGAGGTTGAAGCTGACCTTTACAATTCTATGCAAATGCATTTGATCATCATTTCTAACAAAACAACTTATCCACTACTACCAATTTATTTCCAACTATTTTCTATATGAAAAAATGCATTGCAACTGCATCTCGCAGCCACCTTCACAAGAAGCTCAAACACAGTTGTGGTAATGAATGCGGAAGTGGCAATAACTGTTCCGCTAAAAAGCGAGGAATGAATTTTACCTACTTTTGAGTCTGATTCTTCGTCTTAACAAAAAATATGAGACTGTACATAAAGTAATTAATCACCCTGATATTTTCTCCTGTTCCTCAAGTTGATAATTAAAGCTAAAAGTTCCTTACGGCTGTGTAGACATTGTCATTGCTGCATTCATTGCATAACAGTCTTTAGCAAATGATGCAGTTACTTCAAACTTTAGAGATGGACTTGTGAAAGGCCATGGCTCAGTAATGACTAAAAAGAATGCTATTGTAATCAGAAGTATGCAACTAGTTTTACAAACAAGTTGTGTAAAAAATGAAGAAGGAAAAGTAAATAAAATGGTCGCAATCACAAGTAAATGTTAAATTTAACTGTCTAAAACACTTTTGTGTCATTGCTTTCTTTCATTAAAGAAAAGTATTTTAATAGTTGTCCAATAAAACAGTAAAAAGGGATCGGCTATTTTATGGAACTGTATATTATGTTGCAGGGTAAAAACGTGAATTTTAGGAAGTTATAGAGGGGACACTGCAAAATAACTTTTTCAATTTATCATAGTAAGAATGATTAGATCAAATGAATAAATGTAAAATTCAATAATTTAGCGAAACAGCAACAAATTTTTTAATCTTGGTGATGCTTAGAGTTACTATTTTGGAATTTATCGGCAAAAACTTTTGCCGTTTTCCTCTCTATCGATTTCTATAAAATCTCAAAGCTTTGCCATATTATATTTTTCTTCGTAGCCTGCTTTTACCATCGTTTTGTAGTTTCCTTGATCGTTTGTTGTTACATTCACCGTGATACAGGAGCAAAAATTACATCAGTAAGAAGAGCACAATCCACATCAGCAACATAATATCATCTTGGCTTATTGCATGCAACAAATCACATTCGCATCGTTCGTTCATTGTTGATGTTGCGTTATGTTATTATTACAAATAAAGCCGGTGGTGGTTTTTTCCTTCCTTCTCCACTTCTCAATTTTGTAAACCTGTTGAGCCTAACGGGATCTTTTCACTTTAAACTATGAGATACACATAACAACTGCAAAATAAGAAGAAGAGTGAATAAGAAAAAAGAAAATGAGAAAGACGAAGAAGATTTGATGCGACGGTGGATGGACTTAAATCTGACGATAATGATATTAATAATGTGAATGATACGGCAGTGTTGACGATGACGATACACCTTTTTCTTTTTATCGTTACCACGATTATATTAATGATGATAATAGTGACGATGATCATGATCCCCATGATGAAATATATGGTACCGAGGCTGGTTGGTGATATTGTATTTACATTTAGACCTTTCTTTCTGTCTGTGAAAACTTGCCCGTGTCCTTTTGTGTAGCAAAAGATTGTCTGTAGATTGTAGGAAAAGAGCAGGACATTAGCCATCCTTGCACACTGAAATTTCGTAATGTTTTTAGATTCGTTGACTTGATTTTATTAAAATTATATTGAACATTGTATTGGTTTCTTGATTTCATTTCTTTAAAAAATCTCAACTTGTTCTTACATAAAGATGGCGACAAAAAACGGACAATGATATGTCATTTTGTCAGTATGTTGTTTAATTTCTTTATTCTATAAAAAGAAGCAAATGAATATTTTCTAGGAATTTTTTATAACTATCGCATACGTATATTGTATTTATATAATTAGTTGTTTTTAGTTAAAATGGACAAACTTTTACCGACCTAAGGATTTATTTGAATTAGAGCTCCAACTACCAACATCAATTAACCAGTTATTATTAAAGTGTTGTCAAGTTGTCATTACGCAAGGTCGGCAAATTGAGGCTTAAACTCATTATTCTTTTTCTGTGTTCTCAGCAGTCTTGAACAGTTTTATTAATCCAAATTAATTTTTTAAAAAATAATTTAGTTTATTATTGGAGAACAATTTTATTTATTGATGTTTCTAAAAATACTAGCCGAATAGAAACAGAAACTCATTTCAACTTTCACGCACAATATAAAGGTAGATAGGCATGTTTATGAATATTACTGAAAAGTGAAAAATTACCCACTTTCTTCACTTCAAAAAATTGTGTTATAAATTTCCCCTTTATCTATGCTGCTAAAATTTTGGGAAATGTAGTTACACATAAATATGCATTAATTTCAGGTTTTTATTTCAATTTTGAGTCATCATTGTTCTCTATACCTTGTTTAAAAGAACAACATCCTGCGCTGTCCCCAATAATACAGGAATGAGGTCGGTATTTAAACAACACTGAAAACAACAAATCTTCTTCAAAAACAATTTGTTTCTGTACTCTTTTGCCTGCTAGTCAAAATTAGTAATAAAATTACAATTCAAGAATCACATATTTTATTTCTGCATGAGGTGCCGGTACATAAAAACAAAAGGCATCATTTGCTCGTAAATTAGAATTGTTTTAAACAAGAAAAAAACATTTCTTTCTCTCTCTCTGTAAAAGCTACATTTTATCGGAATCTTTTACACTTTGCATAAAACGTGCAATTTTTAACATTTGAATGTATAAGTAATGAAAATGAAGAAGATAAAATCCTCCCAATTTCACTCCCATTCAGTCATTCATGATTTCAGAGTAGAAGCTGTCCCTGTTTCTCCAACAACTTTACTTTTTATAAAAAAGTTTGAAAACAAAAGCAGGCTTTGTTGCAATTTAGTTTGTAAAAATGACAGTGACTTTAAATTTGCAACAAATATCATCAGCTTAAAATGCAGCTTGGGAGGACCATCGATGAGCCATGATTCTTTTTTTGGTTTGCATTGTAATAATGACCTACAATATCAACCACTAATAAAAACGAGCATAATATGTAACTGTAACATTGTTAGGAAAACTAAAGCACACAACAGGGTCTTTAAGCAATCAACCTTGGCAGAGTTAATGAAAATATTGCAATTTTCTTTACCAATGTATTATTTATTTAGCTTATACGTGAGCTTAAATTTTAGCAAATGAAATGAAATATTATTACAAATGATCACATGAAAAACTGTGATTTGAAGGACAATGAAAAAATTTGAAATTACGAACCAGTTTCTTACGATAAGAAGAAATGATAGCTGTTTGCATAAAGCCAAAGTTCATTCAAAAACTAGAATCAATTCGCCTTACTTAACTCTTTTTTGTGAATTAGAAAGGTCCGGCAGTCATTATCCCAAAACAAGAAGATCCTTTTAGAAAGGAATGATATTGGTTTTATATAACGGATTATACAATTTTCTCATTAATTTTAAAATGCGGTGGCATTATTCTCTTTTGAAGAGTTTTGGTTATCGGTATTGCAATGTCACAACTTTGCAATTCATTTATAAACTACTTCAGTGTACTATACTAGTATCTCAAAATAAATTACGAAGATAACTCTATTATTTGAAGTTGGCATCAAAAACTCCAATAGTATAAATATCTTGGAAAATATTCAAAGAGACATGTAAACACTAACACTAAAGCCAACATGTACTTCAAGTTATTCTCGTACCATTTTAAAATACCTACATCTTATTTCGATCTTTAAGCAAATAATCTGATTAATCAGCCCAATGACAAGGAAATTTTTAAATCTGTGCCATGCTCGGTACGTAATAATATTTGCAGCTTCTAAAAAGTAGATCAGGTTTTCCAATAGCTATTCTTCTAATGTTTGAAATATTAAGGGCCGAGATAATTATTCTTTAATCATCCGCATGTACTCTAGTTTTTCTCACTACGATATATGGCCTGATTAAGTTGACAGTGACAGGTCCCATTTTTTACTTTGATAGTACCGTTATCATTCGATAAATCATTGNCATGTACTCTAGTTTTTCTCACTACGATATATGGCCTGATTAAGTTGACAGTGACAGGTCCCATTTTTTACTTTGATAGTACCGTTATCATTCGATAAATCATTGCTTTCTTTCAAAAGCTATTTTTCACATCTTAAAACTATTTTTTCTCATTTGATCATTTCACGCTTTGTACTAGAAGCCTAAATCTGAATCTACTTCTGCTTAAGTTTCGGTTACTTTCAGAAGACATGACATTAGGAAGTTTTGCTTTATTATTTACTTTTCGTATGGATTTTGGTTGCATTGTTTTTTCCCAAACGTTTATATTCGAGCCACCAAACTCTTGATATTCATTTTTGACACTATAAAATGCTTCCACTCTGCAGAAATTAAATTGGCCAATCAGCTTTAATAGTCTGTTGGGCTACTTTTTGAAAGAAAGCGGAAAGGTTTTAAAATAATCAAAGCCAGGCATTGTTGGTAAATGAATATTGCATACAATCGCCTTGATAGGTCTAAAATGCATAGGTAGCAACAGGGTATAAAATCTCAGCTTGATATCAATAAACAGGTATTTATATGTTATTGCTAAAATTACTGGCAATTAATTTTCCACTCTAAATTATACGAAAACGCATGTTAGCAAAGGGAAGTATTCATGCTTTACTTGCATAATAAATTATCTCAGGCAACCTTCAACAATGCAATCAGACATGGCTATAGTAAAAAATGTTCCTACATGGGAAGCATTTATTTACACGCATTCACGCATGTTTTACGGCATATGTTTATCATTTTCTTTCTCCATTCCCACCACGTTTCTCTTAAATGGCAGGTCACACAGTCACACTACATTTACCTAGTTAGGTATCACTCTATTCCCCGTTTTCCCTGAACTTATCAACAACGGTATCAATTGAGTTCTCCGCTGTCGGAAAGGAAATGACAAATAAACCATAATAAATATTCTCAGGTAGTCTTGCCGTATAAGATTGCATGCGAAACAAATTAAAATTTGAAACAGAAATTGAGACAGCCAAAGTTACGGCTACTGAAAGCGTTTTACTCAAACCTAATATATTTGCAACATCATTAACAGAAGGCTAAAACAGAGGTAGAAGGCAGGGGAAAAGCAACGGTAAATTATTCAACTCTTCTTTTCTTGAGAACGAACGGAGAAGAATTCAAGTGACTAATAATGTTTATCTACTTATCATTTATATTGTTAACAAGAGGAGAGGAACTTAATCCTAAAGAACGAGAATCCATGTATAGATTTTCCTGTGTAAAATCTCCTCCTCCACCTCCGGCATGTCTGAGTGTTTAACTCTTTATTCACTCGTAATATATTCAACTTTGCACTTATAACAATTCCACGAATTTGTTTCTACCTGTTCGTTTATGTCATGACATGGGTATTTTAAATCATATCTTTTACCAACTAAACCCGTAAATAATTTACGAAACTAATTACGTCAGAAAATGAATCAGTAGCAAGGGATTTGCATGTATTGTTGACCTTCTATCACACTGGCATAGTTTTCTGCTAATTGTTGGCCATGTTTCCACTTGCTTCCCTCCGTGAAAGGAAAGACTGAATAATATAATGTATCGTGAAAGGAAATATACAAGATGGAAATGCTTTTTTATCCCTGTTTGAATGGTCGTGATTATTTTTTGAATTGCATACCTATACTATCTTTAAATTATAATAAAAATCTAATGTCATTAAATAAGTGATACGAAAATGGCTTATATTTGAAATGGTTTCCGTGATAGTTTGATTGTTATAAAACGATGTGAGTTTTTTCTGAGAAAAATGTTAATATAAGGATTATTTTAGGTCAACCTGTAACTAACCGCTCAATTATTAAAAAATTATGTCAGCTTAATCTTTTGTAAAATGATAAAAATATGTTTAAATGCATTCTTATTCATTCAAATTTCTTATTTGTTTCTTTTTCAGATACGATGGGGTCATAACCGCAACCTTTTTTAGAGACTGACAAACTCTCAAAAATAATTGATCAAGAAATCCTTCTTGTAGTGGGGTGAAAGCCGTTTCAACCCTGCCAAAAAAAACATTGCCATTTCTACTCCACACACTAACAAACTATTAGTCATTTTCAACGAAATTCTCTTCCTACCTACGCAAAACCCATTTTAAACAAAGAAGAGTAAAAACATCCCTGTTAATTTTTGCAATGTTTTCAACAAACTGACCACTCTTAGCAAACATAAAGTTTTACTTCTTACAAAAGTCAAATAGTGAGTTGTAAAGTAAAACATTTGACTCATTGTATTCTAGCTCACTAAATCGGATTTCAAAATGGGTGGTGGTAAACCCCCTTTTAGTAATAGCAATTCATGGCACTTGCCGCATACGAAAATGTTCTCATCAGTTTCTGGTAACCCATCGTCAGTAATTAATAGAAGGAAGTCCAGCACCAATAAATTTAATTTATTCCCCTCACCCACATTATCATTGCTGCTGGCAGCAACGCTTCTTCTCCAATTTGCAGACTTGTCAACCGCAAGACAAGTAAGACATAGGTACAGTAGTCAGCAACAGCATCCCTCGCAAATAAAATCCTCAAAATCTTCGAATGCAGCGCTCATCGCACCTTCTTCGGACGATTCTTCTTCCAACTTGAGTCGAGGTGAGTAACCTTATTCATTCCATACAAAATAAAAAACAAACATGTGCAAATAATAAAAATGGGTTTCTTCTTCATTTCTTTTTAAAAACATTTTCAAAACACGATTGTTTAATCTGCGATGCCGAATTTACAAAAAAAAGGTAATTTAAAGAAAGATTGCAAGAATGAAGCTGAAATCAAAAGTATTTTACGTAAGAAAGAATAGGAATGAAAGATAGATGTCACAGATTTTTCATAGAACATGCTTCCGTAAAACGTGTCTGTTCACTCAACTGTAAAAAGGGATGAGAGCTTTTTAAGGAAAATGAGGAAAGATAAAAGAATCATCCAGGCGGTCAGTGTACCACATACTCCCCTCAGTTTAATGAAAGAAAACGAACTTTTTCCCGTTATCTCATCGTTTTTTGTAACTCAGTATGTGTTAAACTTAGAAAAGAATACATGAAAAATCTTTTTATTTCATTTTTCTGTTACCTCCCATTTTCAAAAGAGGAAAAAGTAATTTTCTAGTTTTAAAACAATTTGTTGTTACATCATAAATCAGTCTATGTGAGTTTTCAAAGCTTGAACAAGTTCTTCCGAATATTCGTATCGGGGGAATCACAGACCAGAACTAATTTTGCATTAAAGTAGCTTCATTCTACTTAAGCAAAACGGGTAGAAGAATAGAGTTTACAAAATTTAAAATGCATTTATGAAATCCGCAATTGGTAGGTATTAACTTCCTTTTCATCTACGGGAAAAAGAATAATGGGCTTCAAAGGTAAAAGATAATAAAAGAAGATAAACAAATTAAGCAACTAGTAGCACAAATGTTATGTACCGTTTTTGGTAAAAAAAAACTATCTTGAGTGAATACTTTTTCATTTTACTTGCAAATAAAACCAACCAAACAAACGAATACAAAATGAAAAGGAAAAGTCAAGGTCTTGCATAAAATAAGGAAAAGCGTCAATGAATTAATTAAACGACTGACTGCATACTGTTCATTTGTTTCCTTTTTCTTTACAATTTCTTTATTCGGTTCAGGTAGAGCTGTTCCAAAAGTAAAATGAGGTTACTTACATGAATTTACCGTTTCTGTTGTTATTTCCGTTCTTTTTTTATTTATTTGCTTCTCATTTTGTACTTTTCTTTGCACTGCAGATTATACAGCAACAGAAGGAAAGGAAGTTTGGTAATTTTTGAGTAGGTTTAATTTAATTTATGCAATTGTTTATTTGAGTAGGAAAAATCTTTATTTTCAGTTTCAGTCTTATCTATAATTTTACATTGCTTTTCAAAACAAACTATGCTACGTTGCATTGATGAAATAATCAAATCTCTATATTTATGCATTTAATACTTTCAATCATTATGGCTTTTAATCGTTTGCTTCTTTATTAAAGTTTGTTTAGAACCACGTGACGCGAAAACATTTTTGTTATTCTTAATGGCACGCGGATATTTGCCAAATCAAAAATCAAATCTCAACCCCCAAAAGTCCAAGCTTAGTTCATTTTTTCCTAGTTTTTTTGCTTTTTATAAAAATCATCATCTTCCTTTTCATGATTTCTTTTCCTAAAAGAAGATGTTTACACTTGCAATCCTTTTTCACCCTTTTTAATGGTACTTCTTTCTTGTTTATAGTAATTTGTATGTGCTATATAGGAAGGAAGGTGAATGAACCACTGGAGTAAGTGCATATAATAATACATACATCATATAATCAACGTAATATTATTAGGAGATTATGATGTAATGATAAAGTAAACCCCACACACCACGTCGGAAAAAATCTCACTCTAAAATCTAAAACTTCTAGCTCATCATCATCATCAATTCATCAGCTTCAATCGTTATCTATCAACACCCTAACATCTTACATTAGTCACACAAGCGCATTTCTTCAGAATCGTCCGACATCAAATCATCCATTTCAAGAGTATAAAATTGCAAATGCTTTTATATGGCTTCAAAGTTACTTTGTAGTTCTACATAGAAATAAAATATAGAAATACAAATTTCGAAATGACAGTTGAATATTGACACCTGTTAGTCCAATTATAGCAACTAGCACTTTTATGAATAATATGAAATGATGACATGACATGGGAAAACATTTTGAACGTAAAGAAACGCACCACTCAATCATTATGCCTGCCAAAATTGCAGGAAGCATAGCTACTAGTACGTAGATAATGAAACGCATTGGTTGGATATTGTCTTATATAAGAATTAAATCACAGTTACTAATTTTTACCCATTCCAGAAACAAGCGGAAGAAACATTCGCCCTTTATCTTGCCAGCATAGAGAAACCGGTCAATTGGGTGTCTGTATGTTCGCATGGGACTGTATGAAGGTATATCCCCCAAATATGTTAAATGAATTTCAAGAGAATCATTATCAACTGAAGGATTTTACAAACTTGAAATTAATGTTTTTATTTTACCATCATTTAAGGCAAATGGAACGCATTTGGGTACCTGTATCGACCGCTTTTACTTCGGAAGCTGTTGTGACCTCGGTGAGAAAACGCAGCAAATGTTGGAAAATGTGAGTCTCCGTCCATCCCTTCGTCCCGTAGCTACTACCGGCATACCAGTGAAATCCACTGAAGCTACTACAACTACTACTTCTCTGTATCGATCGCTTCTACTTCGGAAGCTGTTGTGACCTCGGTGAGAAAACGCAGCAAATGTTGGAAAATGTGAGTCTCCGTCCATCCCTTCGTCCCGTAGCTACTACCGGCATACCAGTGAAATCCACTGAAGCAACTACAACTACCACTTCAACGTCGGCGCCTGGCGGAGGTGTACAATGTCCACCCGGTTTGGAAAGCATTTGTGGATCACAATCCTCTCAGAAACCTTCTGAAGATGGAGGAAGCTCAACATCGGCTCCAGTTTTCCCTCCATGGTTTCCCACATCGTCAACCACAACTACTGAGGAGGCCCCACCATCAGAAGGTCCCATTGGCGACGAGCCAAGCTCAACAGTTGCTAGTTCAACGACGAGCTCAAGCACCCCATCAGGGATTATCACTTGGTTTCCTCAGCTACCTTCGTCAACAACAACTACTCAAAGTCCGGATGAGTCCACCCCTGAAGGAAGTGAAAGCGAGCATGCAGAAGGTGGAGAAGCATCTTCTCCACAGCAACCTGAACCTGAGGGACCTTCTACCCCATCTACTCCTTCTAACGGTAGCCCAATCACTGACGAGCCACATCCAGGAATAAGCACAAGTACCCAAGTTCCTGAGGTTCCCTCTTCCTCGGAACCTCCAGAAGTTCCATCTTCTTCAGAAGGTCCTGCAGCTCCGGAACTACCTGGTGGCGGAGATCAACCTGAACTGCCAGGACAAGGAGAAGGAGGAATGGAAGGAGAGCAACAAAACAATCAAACATCTCCTGGTCTTCCATCAACCTCTGTCCCTCCAGTGAGCACGGAAGTGCCTGGCGGTTTCCCTGGACAAGGCAGTGGGGGCAGCAACAACCAAACTGCTGATAATCCTGATGGCTCCACAACTACTTCAAGCCCATTCCAACCAACAACGCCACAACTACCTGGAGCACCAGGAAATGGCTCCGCTGACAATCCAATTCCTTCAGTGCCATCGGTGCCTGGGAACGGATCAAATGACACGCCTCAGCCTTCAACAGAAGTTCCTCCATTAATCCCAGGGCAAGGTAATAATGGAACCGGACTCCCTGCAGATCAACCTGATATTCCTGCACCATCCCTTCCACCTGCTGATCAACCAACCGGAAACTTGACGACTCCCTCACCTGGTGGTGTGAGCCCACCATCAAATGATAATCCTTTGCCGTCAGTTCCAAGTATTCCAGGACAGGAACCGTCATCAACAACAGAACAATCACAACAAGCACAAGATGAAGTCACTCCTGTGCCCATTCCAGGTCAAGGAAATAACACTTTGCCCCAACAACCACCTGCAGACGTTCCACAACTCCCAGCTCCAGAGAATAACAATACCTTACCGACTCCACCACCTCAGGATGTCCCACAAGTTCCAGGTGGAAATAACACAATTCCGCAACCACCGGCTGCTGACGTACCACAAGTCAACACAACTGTTCCACAACCACCCGCTGCTGATTTGCCACAAATTCCCGGACAAGGACAACCGGGACAAAATACTACGCAGCCAGAACCACCCTCAGCCGATGGGCCAATGTTTCCAGGACAGGAAATGGTTCCAGGAGGAAATATGACTATGATGGTTCCTGGGCAAGAGATGGTTGGAAATATGACAATGATGGTGCCAAATATGAATCAAACCATGATGGTGCCTGGCCAAGAAATGGTTGGAAATATGACAATGATGGTACCAGGACAAGAAATGGTAGGAAATATGACTATGGGT
>JAANSO010001944.1:0-14984 GCA_036507315.1 Lepidocyrtus fimetarius | reverse complement strand
GAAATTTTCTTTGTATAAAAACTCTCAAAAAGTGCAGCCCAGCCAGTAATTTTTTCCTTCCAAGTGTTGACAATTCAACCGCAAAGAAAGCGGCGGTTAAAAGTAGGCAACTTTTCCAGCAAGTAAAAATAAAATCCAAAACCTCTCTCGGAACAGGCGAAAGATCTTCCGTGGTTAATCCATAGTTTTTCTCAGATTTCTCCTTGCATAGTCCAATGCAATTAACAAACTTGTTCTTCACTCTTCCTGGGGGCTCCCTATCCAGCTTTAAATTCTGAAAGGTGTTCGGATCAGTAGCTTTTAATTCATCAATCCACCATTCCGTTGTGACCCAGTTGTGCTGTGGCAGCTCGTATTTATCCCATCTTTGGTAAAATCCTCCTTCCACAACTTGTTTAAAGCTGGATTCAAGAACGGAAGTCAATGGGTTGCTGGACACCCCAAAGTAGCGTCTTGCCAGCCCCGAAACTCTTACGGGGTTGGAATAGAACCAATCTTTTTTAAAAAGTTGAAACCCTGTCGTTATGCTCGTCACTGCTTCTTCTATTTCAATATAAGCAAATCTATTGGGAAGGTTCAACGCCTTTTCAATTTTTGAATTTTGCATAATAATCAACTTATTTTTTGCAACTGTATTTCTCACAACGTCCATTTTCACCATGAAATAATGTCTGTCAAACATATCTTTAAATGAAAACAGCTCTGTTTGGTTTATTAACCTTTGAAGATTCTTTTCCTTTTGTTTTAATTTCTTAACTTGCTCGTTCCTGTTTAATTGGAGACGCCAGGAGTTCATAGATTGGAGCATTTTAGGAAATAAAATATTCTTAAAGCAGTTTGTCAATGGGAGGACATGATCGGTACAGTTCCACCAGATGAATTTATTTGTCAAAGTAGAAAACACATTCATTCCGGACTCTGCTAGCTCCTCCAAACTGGAGGGAACTTCGGGCTGTGGGGTGTACCCAATAGCGGAGAATAAAAAAGCCTGGTACCCTTGAGAAATCAAGAGAACGAGGAGGTTCCAACTAAACCAAATGCCCATTAGTTTTAAACTATTCACTTTCACGAGAGCTTGAATAGGCTGCGCCTGCGCCAGGAGGAGACTAACCAAGCCAAACCAAACCTTTCGTGTTTTTTCAAACATATGTTTTTTCATTTTAAAATCAGAGCAAGGCCATTTTTCAAACGTTAATGAAATTTCGTTAAAAACTGTAAACGGCACAGAGGCAAGTAAACTAGCGAAACCTAGGAGGATCCAAACCTGCCATGTGAAGGGCTTCACAAACCCGATTATTCTTAGGGTGGCCAACGATGTTTCAAAATCTGGCTGGATCACGTTGAAAACAATTGGAATCTCGGAAAACATTAAACTAGTGAGGACACTAAATTGAGAAAAATCACGGGGGAGCGTAGTCTCAGGAATTGTGTAGGTAAAAATAAATAATTCATTTTGGGTGATTTCACCTTGTCTCCAAGTTAAATTGTGTTTTGCAAAACTAGTAAAATACTGCAGCGATGGGATTCAATCCAAGGACCGAGTTGGGCGTATTCTTGTTTGTAAAGTCTGCACACTTGATTAGGATCCCCCCAGTAGTAATAGTAATGTGCTGGGCGGAAGTAATCATTGGTGATCACACCCTTGCCCAGCATGTCGCCGTGAAGTAATCTCCACTTGGATTGCAAATTATTCCTAATGATCCACTTCTTTTGGGAAAAGTTTATCAATTTTTTTTCTTCCTTGCAAGGAAATAAGCAGAACAGAAAGGACACAGAATTGTTTATTTGGGGCTGGAGAAAGGTAATTATTGGAATGGCTCCGTGAGACAAAAACGATTTGATAAATAATCTCTCCGTGAATAATAACTCTTCGCTGAGGGAATTCGATATTAGCCAAATGTAATCTATGTTTTGCCAAAATATATTAAATTTCCCGCGAAATTGCTCCACGGTGTTAACTTCCAGGCTTTCTTGCATTTTTAAAACTGTTTCGGAGCCCTCAATGAGAACCTTGCATTTTGCAAATCGAGTCCAGTGTATTCCATGGATGTGCAAATTTGTATTGCTGGAATTTATATTTTCGCTATCAATTTGGAATAATATTTGTAAATTTAAAGTTCTTTTAATAATTTTCAAATTGGCTTCCGATTGAGTATTGTAATAATACATTAGAACAGAACAATCTCGAAATAATTCTTCTATGGTGGCAGTACTTTCAGACATGTAACTATCTCTCCATTTGTGATTTTCTGTTTTCTCATTAGTCTTGCAATAATTAACACATCCAGCGGTAACATCTTCCTCTGGGCATGTTAGACCGTTGCATTCTGCAGATTCTGTACATATTTCTTCATTACCTTTGCAATCTTTTAAGGTGTAGCACCAATTTCTTGCCCGATTAAAGCCTTTATTACCGCTATTATCGCAATATTTCCAGCAATAGCTTTCTTTACGTTTTGTACTACAACGGTGCTTCCAATCTTGGGCCAATAATGCGGGAAATTTAGTGCAATATGAGACGCATTGATAATCCCTTGAATATTTGCAATGGACGCCACCACATGTATAAAGCTTGTGGCATTGTTTTTCATCCTGGTCGTTGTAGCAAGATGTTGAAGTGTAACACCAAGTCTCCGAGTTTCCGTAGCAATAGCGCCAGCAACCGCCAAAGCCTGAACAGCCGAATGATCCATTTGGGTTTATTTCATTACTTGGCCATCGAGATTCTGAAGTGTGAAATAACACGGCACGGATTAGAAAAAACTGATGTACAGCCATTGTCAATGCTTCTATAAGGCTTAAATATTTTAAAATGTTATTTTTCCAAAAGAATTTAAATGCTTCTAAAACAGCACTTTTCAGTGAACTGTAGCAAAAGCGATTAGAGGCAACTTTGGCATTTTAGCGTTTGGTAAATTCTATTTTTGGCGTTTTATGAAACACATTGTGTAACGTGACTACCTATTTTGCAATTCTATTGATTAATACAAAGTACCTGGCCAAATGAGCTTAATATATGCCAAAATAGGCAGGGTAAAATACAAAATATATTATGATGAAGCAGGATTAGTTAATCGATCATAATTTTGCACTACCACTTTCAAAAGTTCAAAGTACCGACAAAGGCTAACGAAATAGTGTAGCGTATTTTATGTTGCGGGTCTGTATTGCAAATTGAAAAGCTTTCTGTTCAGAAGTACGAGATCATATTATGTAAAGGACAAATGAGATAAGCTGAGAAATGGCAAATGTTTTGCTAGTGAGGATTTTTGCCAGCGGGGCAAATGCCCGTTTCGTGTTTTATAAACACTATTTTTAATTTGGTCCTATCTTTGCATCCATCTTTGACTTTTGGATACTTCTTGATATTTCCATTTAAATTTGCTGTATTAATATTTGATTTTATAAATCATGAAACGGGCATTTGGTCCGCTTGGGTAGGCTTGTCTTTCAAACCTTCTCAAAGTACGAAGCAATGTTCTTAATTATTACAATAAAATGCTTGTTTATGATGTACCATAACATTCAACTTTGCATAATGAAGATAGCTTTGATTTTTGGTCATGCACTGCAATTTCTCTGCAGCACAGATTGCTTGACATTCTTTCCTTAGCTGGGGATGGCCTATGCAAATAGGCTTGATTATTTTTACGGTTCCCATTTACAGTCTAGCGTGTGTGTATAGTAAGCATATCAATAGTATTCATTAGCTGGAGAATTTGTACCTGATAAAAAAGATGGATTCATACTTTTTTGTTCAGGACCGTATATGAAAAAGTTGATGATGAATGACATAAATAATTGGTAGGTAGATATTAGGAGAAATGATATTTTTTAGAAGGAAACAGAATATTATTTTCTCGTTTAGGAGAAGTACTTGGTCATTGCAGTTTTGTTCTTTTACCCGTACGGATCTCTGGATTTTAAGCAGGAATTATTGGTAAGGCACAGCAGTTAGGAAACTTTAAAACTATTTTTGTTGGGGCAATTGGAACGTTCCCATTTATTATTTTTGTAGATTCTCCTCGAGGTTTCTTTGGAGGATCTTTCCCTTTATGGAAGTATACTATTAGCAGCCCGAATGGGGTAAGTAAATAATTGTTGAGAAGGAATAGGAAGATTGGAAGGAGAGTGATTGAGGTTTCATTTCCTTTCTTTTAGCTTTTTGTGCCGGGGCACAAAATGGCACCTTTTTGGTTTACGGTTTCGGATTGAAGGACAGTGGAGGAGGATGATGCATTTCTCCCAAAGGTTTCTATTTTAAGGAAGGTCATTAGAGATTATTGTATTTTATTTGATTGATTGAGACTGAGTATGACATGTATTGGACATGGTATGATTTGTATGATGTTGGGAATCCCTGGGGCGGGTAGTTAGTTGTCCGTTAGAAATGCGAAAGCTGCGACGGAACAACTAACTTTTTTTTAATTAATTGGCGGTGCGACTCCGTAAAACAAGTTGAGTGGACATTACCCTTTAGTTTCAGTTGGGTTTGATTTTAAATAAATTTCGGATCGGAGGGAATAAATGCCATATCCCATTCCTCCGATCAATTCATAATTAAATTGCTTCTCTTGGGCCTTTCACGGGTNAATTTCGGATCGGAGGGAATAAATGCCAATTCCCATTCCTCCGATCATTGCATAATTAAATTGCTTCTCTTGGGCCTTTCACGGAAAGGTATTCACTGAAGCCCGACATTAATGTCAGGGCTCATGATATATTTTAAAATTAGAGAAGTAGAGACAGGAGTGACAGACAACGACAATTAAATTATTTAATTAAGAGAGCCGGCTCAGGTATCAATTTAATTGTAATTTTGATTAATGTTCAATTTTCCTTTTTGCTTTAATTCAGACTATGTAAATAAATAATAAAGCAATCCGTGAATATATATATCTAATATATAATTAGTTTCGTGTGTCTGTCCATATTTGATTGTAAGCATGAAAGGAAGAAATCATGTTTTCGGAGTTTTTAATGAAAGTAATTGTTGTACGGGAATGGGATAGGTTGTACACAGGACGTAAAGCATAAAAAGTCCATTTCCGGTACACTGTCAGTTGTTATGATTTTAAACATATCCCCAAGATTTAGTAAGACAAGGCACAATCTGCGTTGCAAGTACTTTTCTGGATTATTGTAGCAAATAATCATTACAATGAACATTAAACGATAAATAAAGAAAATATTTGGAAAACGTGAAAGGCAACAGGTCATATTGATGGACAGTTAGTCAAACTGACAATTAAAAATGCTGTGGCATAATCTTTCCTGTCATCAATCGTCTCAATAAACCAAAATATGTACTATCGTATCTGATATCAATATAGTAAAAAGAAATGAATTAACAAAAATATGATATTCAAAGCAAGATAATAGAACATACATTGGAATGATGCAAAATATTTTTATTCTAAATAATATGTAAAACGATGAAATACATGAAACGGGATTTTAAACAAAACTTTAACCACTACTGAAGAAGGCAGTATGACCACATTTAATTTTGAGTACAACGACAACAATTATGAAAAAGACGTAAAAATTTTTCACATGAAAAATTGATCATAAAATGGGCAACATTTTATGAGAAAGATGGAAAAGAATGGCCACAAAGTATAACAGTACCAGAAAAATGTTGTTTTATGTGTGTGGTGACGATGATGTGAGCACTGCAGGAGGAACGGCAAATGTTACTTGGTGATTGTGATTAGAATTGTTGGTTGTGGTGGTTTAAGGTGACCACCACCATTGACCAGGGTTTCTGTTCAACACTGCTTTCTTTATAGGTTTCACCTGTCCGTTATTTTTAATAATCGTAAGCAAGGATAGGGTGCACATACTAAAAGATTGTATCAGCTCACAACTATATTGTTCTACTCATCTGCAAAATTTGTAAACGAAAAAAGTGAGATGTCTTGAGTAAAAATAAAAAAAATGAGATATTTTCTTTCTTTTCTAGTTTTTAACTACAATGATTATCATTATAATCTTAAAATACGGAAGGAGAGATCAAAACTGCTGATAGCTTATATAATTTTGCAAGTTTTTAACAAAAACCTGCCAACCCATCCTTTTGTTTCATACTGATTAGGTATTATATAACCTTTGCTGTTTTTTCTTTTTAACTCTCATGCGTATATTCTACCAGTACGTCATTATCAACATGATTGGGTTGAAACACGAAAGAAAAACCAGAAAACCGCTTTTTCTAACAATAATAATCAATCTTTAGTCTCATTTTTGACTTTTTTAGAGTAGAAGAGGGAGAAATGAATGGAAAAGCCGTAAAATAGGGATGGATCAAAAAAATCTTTTAGAAGAGATGATTTTAGGTAAAATACTCCCGCAAAAGTTTATCACTTTTCATGTACGTATAATGAGCTTGGTTTCATCTTCATTTGTGGCAATGTGGCTGTGTCACGATATTATTATTATACTCAACATTATTAGGAATGTACATCAAACCAGATTAAAACTCGGTTTAATATTCTGCTCCGTTTTTTGTTATTATTTTATTATTCTTGAATAAAAACAGATGTTATCTGAGACTAGACATATAGATTATAGTTTCATATCACATTTCACCTGAGCAAAATAGCAATATTTTAAATAAACTCTGTTTCCCTATATGATCTGATTGTTTTTTGTTTTTCTTATTATTCTGAGTATAATAAAGTGCTACAGTTTTGTCAATCAGCGAATAAGAACCGAACCGTACTATTATGTACACATTTTGTCCTTTTCACAGCATGTTGCATAATAATAACAATCGCATGCCAAGTGCTACGGATTGAATCAAGGAGCTGATAATAATGACGAGAGAAATGAAGTCAATCCAGTTTTTGGAGACAGATGAATAGATCGCAATAAGCAAGTGGGCAAATACATTAATCCAAAAAAATTGCTTAGTTTTTAACTCTTTTACTGCTTGAACTGAGCATAAAATATATGGCAAAGATAACCGCAACATTGTTTCTTCCCAAAAAAGATGCTCCCAGCTTTTTTACGATACTTTATGTAAAAATGCTAATTGCAAAAGTGACTTTTATCCACATTAGGAATGGATTTACTAAACTTGCGCATCATCATTATTATTATTTGAGGTAAGGAATATAATTTTCAAATGAAATAAGAGCGTGGCATACCGAGACCAATAATTTAAACTATAATTTAAGTTGTCCACATATTTCAATGCTTTCATCATTATTATTATTTGAGGTAAGGAATATAATTTTCAAATGAAATAAGAGCGTGGCATACCGAGACCAATAATTTAAACTATAATTTAAGTTGTCCACATATTTCAGTGCTTACAAGACAACTAAATCACATACGCAAAATTGGACTAAACTTGAAATATATTTTTGCATGTGATTAAAGCACATTTTAAGAATGCTGAATAAAAAGTGGTAGACTTTATATTTGAGAATATTGTAAAAACAAAAAGCAAATTCAGCTCATC
Source organism: Lepidocyrtus fimetarius (assembly GCA_036507315.1). Classification (NCBI taxonomy): domain Eukaryota; kingdom Metazoa; phylum Arthropoda; class Collembola; order Entomobryomorpha; family Entomobryidae; genus Lepidocyrtus; species Lepidocyrtus fimetarius. Next base: position 7,516 of record JAANSO010001944.1, on the reverse strand, counting down.
GGATACTTAAAACGGTGATTTTAGAAACACCAAAGCCTATTAAGCTAACGGACAGTGTCCACACCTTCATTAATAAATTGCTGCCACAAACATTCATCTTCCTTAACAAGTCAGTGATTCACCTGAAGCACTTTCTAAACAATGAAATAAATGTTTCCTTTTTGGCTTCTCCCCACTTACTCCAGTTTTAATCGGTCTCTTTTCAGAAGACGATAAAGAAAAATAAAAGGCTGTTGACCTTAACACTAAAAGATCAGAGTTATACAACTCTAATATATAGGACGGGATCAAGCCGGGGATCAAAGGTGTAAGAATAGATGCAGTTTGTATTAAACTAGCCATTCCATGTTTTAGTGAGTCCCAACCTACAGGATCCAAATGATGAATTGAAACTCTTGCTTGATTTATGTGTACGATAATACACGTTTTAGGAAAGAAACTCCTTTCACAAACAAGAGCTACAATTGTCAAGCCATTCTTCTACTGAGTACATATTACTTGTAGTTGAATAATATGTTTACCAGTTGATCTATTAGTGGCTATACAAATTCGTGTTCTTTCTATTTACATGATCAAAAACTAGAACAAGTGAAATTTATTTTAGCATAACGAATATTTTTAGCAATATACGGGAATACGACACAATTCCAGTTTACAAATGTTTGAAACTACTGGCTAATATGCTAAGAATGATTCAAAATGTAACGCATTCTTGTATGACATGACAAGCAAGGGAAAAAGTTAGCACATGTGTTCCTCTACTCCAAAAGTTGAATAAATTTCTTCAAAAGGATACTGAATCCGTCTTTGCGTTTTCTTGTATTAACCAGCCGGTACCTTTTTCTGATTTAGTCAACATTATTACGTAAGGTGACTGCATCAAATCCACATCATCCGCCAAATGCTCTTGATTCAAGTTCCTTGTATAATCCTTTCACTTTAAAAATCCATCTCTAAATAAATGCCATTTCTGCCTGAACTGACTGATTATCAACGGTTGACTTTGACGATCGTCACAATGCAATAATAATCATTGAAGAGTGATGCATTAATGCTGTTGGCAGGATAGGGTGATGATGGTTGTTATCTAGTGAATGTATAAAAATGCTAGATTGGTAAAAAGGAATTGGATTGAGAATTGAACTTGAATTTATTTTTTATTATTATTGGATTTTGCCCGCAGCTCTGGAGAAGAAAACATTTTTGCATAACAAATTATTACTTATCTTGTACGAATAGATGAAAATGGACATGCGATGGCATGTTTTATTCCACTTTATATTATTGTGTTAGAATAATAACGATAATGAAGAGGAGAAGAAGAAGCAGTTACATAGAAAGGAGGAGGTTTGGTAACAAAACACAACTGGTTCATTTTCATTTGCTTCGACAAGTGGTTATTACCTTTTGTCCGTATATATACAATAATAATAATTTGCATAAAATAATATTAAAGATTTTGCAACTTCATCATCAACATATAGTATCTTCACAAGGTTCAAGGAATTTGTTAAAACTTGTCTCCTTTTTATTAAAGATGAAACCTAAAACTATAAGCAAAGATAAATGAACCCAATAATTTCATTTTTTAAACTTTAAACCTAGAAAAAATGCGTCCACTTTTATTGTTCCTTGCCTTATAAATAAAAATAGCACCCACCCAATTTGTGTTGTAAATGTAGACATTCCTCAAAAACTATTTGGAATTCATTGCTATTTGTTATGTAATTGAAATCGAATCACGTAAAATCAAACGACAAGGGATTTTTCTCTTTTATTTCAAGGACAAGGTATATGTATCTAGCTGTCATGTAAAAACACAATCTAATATTCTCTGTATGTTCTTCAGTTGCAACTTTTTCCTCCTACGTACACCCTCCTTATCCATTCATTCTTATAAAATTCAAAAGAGGAATGCATTTTTGTCATTTCTTAGCCAAACAAGTGACATTAAAAAGACATGAAATCGACAGGACAGAAAAGTTCACGGCAAGTCAAAAAATACCCAAGGTTTTAGTGGGCAATGTGCATACCTAAATCTTTAGATGATTTTATTGTAGAAAACAAGCCTAACTAGCAAAAGTAGTCAATGCCATTATCTTTGAAATATCGATAAAACCTATAATGTTCATCAACTGACTGGTATTTATGGGCGTCCAAAACTAATGCATTTTCCAGTTTTCTTTCCCAACTACAATACATTATCCACAAAACATAATAGAAAACAAGAATAATTCGGACCAAACCACAATTTTCCTTTCTTTGAAATACAAAGATATAGCCTTTTTATTTGACTAAAAAGGAAAACAGAAAGTGAAAGTTTGACGTTTTGGTAAAAAAACATATCTATCTACTATGAGACCTGACTTGGCACGGAAATCTTTTTCAAGACAATTCCAAGTTTATACCTTTCTTGTCTTTTCCTCTTTGAATTGTATCGTTTTCCTGTATTTGCGTCCATCCATCTATCCATCCGTTTATAAAAGACAATTTCTCAAATAATGCGACATTTATCTGCTCCTCAGGCTGTGAAGAAGAGTGGAATCCCAACACGAGCAAATGAAAACAGACGAACGTTGAAGTAAGATCAACCAAAAAGAGAAAAGTTGGAACTGTAAAAGAATGTCTGCTGTCCATATTCACATTAGGAGTTTTATAGAATGTCGTATCATACCTATGAAATATGCAAGCATTCATGCCAAAGGCAAGATATAAGAGTAACCATCTTCCTCTTTAACTTTCTCTCTACGATAAAAAGCTTATTTCTTGTTTCTCTTTAAGGAAATCTCGTGTTTTATGCATGAAGACCTTTATATTCTAGGACAGTAACTAGGAAATGATGGAGGATACGCAAGGTTTTTCATTGGAAGGTGTACCATTTTATGAAAACGGATATTTTTGCAAAGGATGTGATGTGATGTATGCCTTTTACTGTCTCTCCGTATCTCGGTTTGACGAGAGAAAAAGGCAACGTATTATCATCTTCATCACACACAAACTCACTGACTAGAAAAAGAACAGGGACATTTTATTGTGTCCGCTTAGAATTCAATGTTTCCTAATGTGGTGGCCCGCTATTGTAATAGTTCTTAAGGAAGAGTGCCTGGATAAACCCGAGTATAACTTGGTTAGAAACGTATTTTTTTCTCATATCATTTTAGACCCAGATGGACTGGAATGAACTTGAAAGGAATGTATAAAATCGAAAACCGAAGGAAATAAAAAGGCAGAGACAAAGTCATGAGCTGGAAAACTCCCTCGAGAACTTTTATAGTGAGCAGAAGAAAGAGAGAGCAGAACGCTACACAGTTTTGTTAGAATGTAATGCAGCTTTCACTATATTTCCTTAAGGGAAGTAAGTAAATGTACGCTTCGGTCAATTTAAGTCATTTCTTACAGCCAAGCTAATATAAAGAAAAGAAAATGATGATGATGATACATAATAATGGAGGATATGCCAAGGAGAACATACATTTCATCAAGAAGAAAATACCCTAGATTATACAGACCAGATAAAGAATGGATTCTGAAGTTGAATGATTTTTTATCCTGATGGTAGCGGTGGGACACAAAACTGTAACACGAACTGAATGATGCATTATTTGATTTTCTTTTCCATTTAATGAATTCGGATGGGCCCTTGGCTCAAAGCCCACAGCCATATATTTTCCTTTGATCCATTCCATTTGTGATAGTTTATATAAATTCTAATTTTTAACAGATAGACGCATTTTATTTAAGATTAGAAGCAAATTTACCTGCAACGGATTTAATAAATTGCAAGTTTAATGTTTTTGCAACAGACAGGAAAGAATTATATAAACGTGTTTAAAAAGTATTCAAAACACTTGTCAACTCATAGTACAAATCAAAATATAGCTATTCTGGTAGACAAGCTTACATGGGTTTGCTTTCATAAACATTACAAACAAGTCAGATGCAATCTGTCAATCTGCTCTTAACATATTGTCAGAAAATGCAAATGCAAAGCTATTTTGGGTGGAGAGATATTTAAAGATAAAATTCCACGTCAGAATGTCATAAAAGTTACATTCGCATTTTTCTGAAATGCCCTTCAGCTTCAATCAAAATCAAGCATATCTCTATTAATTTATTCTAGAAAATTGTACGCTTACCTTTCCGTTTTCAATACTGCATTCAAAACTCCAAAATATGACTGGAAGGTTATCAAATAAATCTGAAATTACAAAATAAAAGAGTCAATGAACAAACCGCAGTGTTTAAACCAGTGAGGAATTTTAATTGGGAAAATTTTCACATACAGCGATTTTTTAAAAATCTCTAACATGAATGTTCGTGTTGATGCAGTTAATGAACTTTCTGTTTGGATCCTTGACATTGCACCTAATATGATAATACTCTGTTGATGTAATAATGATTCTTTCCTGTCCTTGTGAAAAATCTCATTGGAAAAACCTTGACGCAACGCTAAAAGAGAGTCAATGTTTTTATTATAAATACATCTTGAGCCAACATGTCAAGGGAATAAAATATAAGCTCATCTTCATCTCCAACTAAGTCAGTCTATTATCCTTCCCTTCCTCCCCCAACATTGACAAACAATACCCGGAAGCCTAAAGTACGAGCTGGGGAGGAAATATTTCAAGGGAAACTTTTTTCGCTCTCATTCGCATTCTTTCTACTTATTTCCAAGCACAAATACACTTTACTTTTACATAATATTCTTCTCAAGCAATCGTAACAACTGATGATAGTACTTGTAACATTGAAACTTTCCCCTCTTCTTTCTCCTTTCCTTGTTTTTGCTGCTGAGCTCAGCAGTGAAAGGAAACAGACACATTTTACAGGAAAACGCGCTCAACTCAACCGCAATCTTTTTCCTCATCGCTTACTCTCTCAACATTTTTTTCAGATTTTCAATGGGTTCTCTTCGTGTTATGCAAATTCCATATTACTTTAAATATGGGCGAAATGGAAAGAAAATTTTTATAGAATAAAGAAAGGTTCATGTTAGTCATTGTCAGTCAAATTGCGTTGTCATTTCGTGCATTGCTGGCTAATGGAGAAATCAAGTAAGTTTGGGTTTATTTTCGGAACCAAATATCACTTGGAATGCACTCATGATCATTGTGGGGTCAGACACAAAAACTATACATGATCAGTATAATCCTTATTGCTCACGCGATCTACGCACATTTCACATTGTACACGGGTTTTGGATTATTCATGATAATAACCGTAGAGTTAAATGCTAGTTGGTAATAGAAATTTACTGTGATAGCTTTTAGACATTTATTTAACTTTAAAAGCTGGCGCAACCAATATTGAATATGTTAGCATTTGTTAAATTCCAGATTCCATTATGGAATTCCCTGTCTTCTTGCTTTCCATGTACACTGTTTTTTAGAAGATGGCCCCATTGACCTCTTAACCTTTTACGGAATTGCCAGAAAAGAGTTGATTGAACTTCTTCCAAAAAATAGTGTTTGTCTTCCACATCATTTCCGACCACAGAATTAAGTTGGCCTACCTGAATGAATACGCTGCTGCTTCTCTACTGAGAAGCTAATGACTTTTGTGTGGAAAGTCAGTCAATCAAGTCAGATACAATCTGCATGAATAAAAATTGAGAGTTTTTTGTATACTCAGGAAAAATCTGAAAAGAAAAGGAGAAGGGAGCATTGAAACTATTCTCTTTTCTCAATTCTTTTTCAAACAATGGCTCCACTACTCTCCAGGAGCAACAACAATAGTTTGGAAAAGAAATAAAAGAGAAGCTTTTGCTGTTTTTTACAAAAAAGGTAAGCATGCATATTCCACACGGAGATATCAGGTATATACAAACTATTCGTTCAAACCCACAAAAATGGTTTCAGGCGAGGAAAATACATGGAGTGAAAGGAGATAAAGAAAAGTTATTGACTTTCTCTAAACCTCACTTCGAGATTTTCAATATCTGAGCATAAAGCAACTCTTTCAAAATGTATTTTTGGTGAGGCTACATTTTTTGAGATGTTTATGATGATGAGGTGGATATTTTTGAAGACGATGACAATTATGAACATATACCTACAAGGTACAAGTAACTATTTACCGATTTAAACATTGAGAGAAAGTCAAATTATTTTGAACTCTCAGCCATAACAATATAATAAAGTTTAGGCACCTACATACCTACGTGCATTATTAGTAATAGTAATAAACAGACATTTTGCATAGTTTTCAGGATACATAGCAAAAATGAATGAAAGCACAATGTCCTTGGTGTTAGTGAGAAAATTTAAAAAACTATTATGAGTCAAATGTGCAAAAATACCTCAAATACTTTCTTGCAAAATTAGAAGCAACTTTTGACAAACAAATAAGGATTTATACTGGCAGGATGCAATATGCTTGCTTTTATTTTAGATTGTGAAATAGATGAAATTTTCAAAACATACTTTCATATATAAGATTTGGATGTACCTGAAAGATGTTAAAAGGAAGCAGAAGAAGAAAGAGAGACAGTTAAAAAATGTTCAAGAAGGTGAAGAAAATTGGAAATGAGGTCTTGCTTTCTTCCAAGTCACAGGAAGAGAAAAGAAAAGTGGTGAAGAATGAGTACTCCTTTTGTTGGTGTTGCACGCATTGCAAATTGTAATAGATAGAAAAAGAATGAAAAAATTCATGAGAAGAAGAAAAGAAAGAAAAACTATGGTAAAAATGTTTCATCGATTTCTACATCAAAGAAAGCACGCAACGTCGTTTTTTAAAAGATATGAAGCCTTTTTTGTTTGTGCTTTATTTTGCCAGTTTTTACAGGGACATGAAGTAAAAATCTAACAAATATTTATTCTGAAGGGCTCTAGATGGATACTGGCAGAAAAATAGTGAATAATGTTAAAATGTGAGCGAGTCTTGAGCAACGGCAGAGAATATGTGAAAATAGATACTTCTTTAACATAATGCAATCCCTTTATATTCTTTGATAAAAAGTGTGTCATCTGGCTGACTTGTTTTCTAGGTTCTATTATGCCATTTCCCCATCTTTGGTTTTGCACCAAGGCGATGAAGAACATTAGCTGAACAGCAAACAAAAGATTTGGCAAGTTAGTTGGAAAGTGCAACATATCACAAGGAATAAAAGAATAAAATATCAGGGCAGTGAATCGAAGGAGTTTTCTCTTCAGGTGAGTGCACTGCAATAGTTTGGTCTGGTGGCGGTGATGCGGTATTGATCATGTGCTAAAAGTTAGAATTGAAGGTCTATTAGCTGATTGCTTACGCTTACTCAACACTTTTTGAAAATGCACTGGATAATCTCGAATTCTATAGTGTTATATTTAGTATGTTCAAATTATAAGATTAGTAGTAATACTTTTTTGTTTTATCAATTTAATGAAAGACATGAAAGGGTCTATAGAAAAGTTTCTTCCTTGTGGAAGGTTAGGATGTAGTTGGTTTACAAATTTAACTATGTACTTTATTGAGGGGGAAGATTGCCAAAATTAAAATTTTTAAAGCAAATATATTTTAAATGTAGTAGGTAAAGCCT